>PVJO010032902.1:0-12673 GCA_004026905.1 Hystrix cristata | reverse complement strand
TCGCACAGCACTCCCACAGGTGACAGGTGCATTCCTGGCTGGTTACCTTCCACGGCCTCGTCGCTTTCTATTGCCAGATTGCTCTTGTGATGATAGTGAATTGTAACCTGATCGTGAGCGATTTTAAACGACTGTCTGAGGTTGTCGCTGTATTCTTTTGTTGTCTAACGTAGTTACTTGCCCCGCAGATGCAGCGTCTGTCTGTTCCGGGTCCCTGGACGGCGTCGAGTACTCGGAGTGGAAGGAGAAGGGCGTCCTAAAGATGACCGTGCCGGGGACGCTCGCGCTCTGCTACCTTTCCCTGCTGTGGCAGAGAGAAGCGGTGACTCTCTCCGATCTCCTGAGGTGAGCCCAACTAGCGTGGCAGTGCTTGTGCCGACTCTCTGTGAGCTACACGAACGCCTTTGGATATTTCGTTGTTTGTTTTTTTGAGACAGGATCTCGCTATGTAGTCCAGGCTGTCCTCGAATTTATGGCAAACCCCCTGCCTCAGCCTCCCACCTGGCCCCACCTTTGGATATTTTTAATTTTCTTTTTTTTTTTGTTTTTGGTGCCATGGCTCAAACTCAGGGCCTCGTACTTATAAGGCAAGCACTCTAACCACTGAGCTAGATCCCCAGCCCCTGGGAATTTTAAATTTTACACAAGGCCTTAACATGAGAAAGGGGCCAGAAAGTTGGGGAGAATGAATTGAATTCTGAAGTTTAACTGCTTCTCAGCTCTTCATCTTTTCAGTTTCATTTATATGGTAGAAATATTAGTATTTACCTTACATGGAATATTGGGCAATTGATTATCCCATGTGAAGACAGAAGCGACATAAAAGTGCCTGAGCAGGAATATTCGGTGTTTTCTAAGAAGAGACGGGGCTTGTGGATTTAGCTCAGTGGTAGAGTGCCTGCCTAGCACAGGCCCCTGAGTTTGATCCCCAGTACCACCACCCCCTAGAAAAGAAGATGTGAACTTTACATTAGCAAAATGTTTGTCAGTAGTTAACAAAACACACTTTAGTGTCAAAAGGGTTAATTTACAGGTTACCTGTGTTACTAGGAAAACTTGAAAATGAAGCCCGGAGGACCAGCTGCTAAAGTAGACATTTTCGAAGACAGTCTGTAGGATTTTATAGTTTGTGAGTTGAGTGCAGCATTGGGTATAAGAATTTCTCCCGTGATGGCTGTATCAAGGTCACCTTGCTGTGAATGTGCGGATTTTCCCTTCCTGTGTGTTCTGAAGAACAGTGTTGCGTTTAGGCCACATGAAGACTTAGTGCCACACTTCTCTGTTAAGTGACTTTGAATGAGTTATTTAATTTCTCTACTTCCGCTTCCTCGCTGGTCAAAATAATAGCTACCTCGTGGGGTCGTGACGCCTTTCAGAACCAGGACTACACACAAAGTACAAAATAAGAACCGGATCCTGGTCATGATTGTTTTTAATTCCGTCATCACCATCATCAGCATCATCATCACCATTATTGGTGCTCAGCCCTTTTGTTAAATGAAAAGCTCCCAGTAAACGATGACCATGCCTTTGAATTTGGCCACATCAGCCCAATAACGAGGTCTTTCTCAGGCGTGATTAACTCCACTAGTCCGTGTTTCGGGGGGTCCTGGCCTGCCACGCAGCCTTGCTGGCTTCGTGTGCTCATCAGGTGATGTCACCTCGCCCAGGTCCTAATTACCTTCCCTTGCTGGCGACTCCAGCTTCTGTCTCTGGCCCAGACTTGTCTGCTGAGGCCCACGCCTGTGTGGATGTCTCCATGCTATCGGGTGATGGGCAGGACCGTGGAGGCTCATCTGTCCCCTCAGCCCGGCTCCTCCTGTGGTGCTGGCCATGCACCCTGCTCTGTCCTGTCCGGAGACCTCGGGTCATCCTCGCTTCTTCCTCTGCGCGCAGGGTGTCATTATGATGGCCCTCAGAACCATTCCTTCCTGCACTCGCTGCATCTCTGTCCTCCCTGGATTACCTGGCAGTTTCCCAGCCCAGCTCTCTGTCTGCAATCTCGTGTCATTCCTGCCCATTTTCCTGCTGATAACCGGAGAGATCTTGAAAAACACATCAGTCTCCTCCTGTTGGCGGAGCTGGGTAAAAGGGCTGGCTGTCCTGCCCCGGGCAAGCCAAGGGAGTGGCTAGATCTCCTGGAAATTTCTCAAGGAGAGCGTCGATGACGGACATGGAGAGGAGAGAGCGGGGAAGACGCTGTGCCCCTTCACCCCTTGCTGCCTCCCCCTTTCCCTCTCCTCCCCCACCAGGGAGAATTCAGAAATGCCTTCAAGAAGATCAGGTCTAGCAGCCAGAGGGCCTTTCTCTTGCTCCGTGAGGCGTGCAAGTTTGGGAACAGAGTTTAGTTGCTGGGGTGATAGGAGAAGAGGCCGTCACCATTCATCCTGTTGTGCGCTTTTCTCCCAGAAAGAACTAGAAGTCAGTTTCTCCAAGGGCAGCTTCAGTGGTGCCAGGAGCTAGATAGAAAAGCCAGTTCACAGGCCCATTCTAGACTGTGTGCTGGAAACCGGAGGGTGTCTGTTTTAATAAGCCCTTCAGGGGATTCTTAGGGATACTGTAAGCCGAGCTGGCCAGAACACCCTTACGTCTCAGGGTGATTGCACGCGTCTGAGCTGGTTCCCTGTTTAAATCTTCCAGCAGCGTCCATAGTCCAGAGGACAAATTCAGAACCCTCCAAGCAGCCTGGAAAGGACCCTGCCTGCCTAGCAACAATAATCACAAATAAAAACAGCCGGCATTCATCTGTTCCCCAAGTCCTCATTAAATATCTGCCCTTCTGGGGCTTAGTCCCATGAGATGCAGGTACGAACCATGTAGGTCAAGTCCTCACTGTGACGAAGTTCAAGCCTGGAGGAGGAAACATGAGCAAGTACATAAGCAAACGAGAAAACGATCAGACAGGAAGTGCAGTCCGCAGAAGGAAATAGGTTGATGTGAAACAGAGTGACTCCAGGGCTACTTTCTTTAATTAACTAATTTGGTTTTTGGTTCAGCTACAGCAGTCCTCCTGCCTCAGCCTCCCGAGAGCTGGGATTACAAGTGTGTGCCGTGACGCCCAGCGAGAGGGCTCCTTTAGATTGGTTATTGGGGAAGGTGGCATTTGAGCTGCACTTTGAATGAAGTACAGCCAGCCTGGGAGGCTCAGAAGTCCTAGCATTCCAGGTAGACAGAGGCCGCTAGTGCCACACCCTGAAGCAGGAGCAAGATGGATGTGATCGAGGGGCACCTAGTGAACAGTGCTGGCGGAGAGAATCCGGAGGCTGAGAGGGTGAGGGCCAAGAGAGTAGACAGGCAGGGCAGAGGCAGCTTTTTGTAAGGAAAGTTATGCATTGGGGTGTTTTTTAGGTTGAAGCATAATTCATACATGATAATATTCACCCTTTAAAGATGTGCGGTTTGCTAGACATAGTGGTGCATGCCTGTAATCCCAGCTACTTGGGAGGCTGAGGCAGGAGAATCCCAAGGTCAAGTCAGCCTAGGCAATTTAGCAAGACTCTGTCTCAAAAAGTGAAAAGGACTGGGGATATAGCTCAGTGGTAGAGTGCTTTCCTGGGATGCAGGAATCCCTGGGTTCCATCCCCAGCACCTAAAAAAGTGGGAGATAGAATATGTTTAATTCTTTGCCTTTGTTTTTGTTTTTGAGTTTATTTGTATTTTTTTACTTGCCCTTTGAAGTAAGAGATTTTCAGAGTTTGCTAAGTCAGTACATAGTTCAGTAATTTTTTTTTTCTTTTTTTTTGGTGCTGGGGATCGAACGCAGGGCCTTGTGCTTGCAAGGCAAGCACTCTAAGCACTGAGCTAAATCCCTAGCCCTAGTACATAGTTCTGATTGAAACTTTTTCTTTTTAAAAATCCAGATTTGTTGAAGAGGATCATATTCCTTACATAAAGGCTTTTCAGAGTTTCCCAGAAGAGATGAAATTGTACGGGCGTGACAAAGGGATCTTTGCCATAGAGGTGAGTTCTCCCCTTTATAACTTTGCCTAATGAGTCACTAATAAGACACAGCCATAGGGGATTTACATTCTTTGCCTGAGTTAGTATTCAAATGTCTAGTTTTTCTGTTCCGTCCAAACATGGAAGATTAGTTATAGTTTAATGAAGAGTGGAATTATGATTTTTTATTTTCCTTATGTGGCTTCTTCCAAAAAGGTGTTTTTTGCTTTTGTTTTTTTTTATCATTTATTTAAAAGTGGTGAAAAAGGGGAAAAGGAGATGATAGATATCTACTCAAAGAGTAGGGAGCATTCTAAAGCGATATACTCCTTAGATGTGTTTTTTGGTATTTACACACCACGTCACTTTGGAGAAGAGAGAGCGGTTGCCCCCCGTTTCAGGAGGCGCTAGTCTAAATCTTGTGTTACCCTCTTTCCCCAAAAATAAGACCTAGCTGGAAAATAATCAGCCTTGAAAACTAGAGACCAAAAATGCCAGCCCTAATCCATCAGCCCATCCTGGTCTCCAGAGAATTAACCTCTGTTTGGAGAGCCCATGATGATGTGATCCCTGCCCAGCCTGTCAGCACTGATCCAATGTGGATAAGAAGTGAAATGCAGACGGTGACTACAAAGTCACTTTGGGGGAACTGTTGTGGTCCAGGATCCCACAGGGTCCTCCCTAAAGCCCTGCATGATAAATCAGGCTCAAGGCTGACCCCACTTTTATGTCAGAGCAGACGCCTCGGAAAGGCGAGGTGACCTGCCCGGGCCGTACAGCCGGTGTCTCAAGGTTGACACTGTTAGGCTTCACACGCATCGTGCCACCCTTCTGGCCTGTTTGCCTCATTCTTCTGATCCCTTTACTGGCTTCTGTGAAGGTCCAATGAGCACTTGTCACACTGAATCCTATAAAGCACTCATTTGGAAGCATCAGCCAGGAGGAAGTGGACGATTGCAAATGCAAATTTTAAGTCAGCCTGCGTCACCCGTAACATTTAGTATATGTGCTGCCAAAGTGAGCACATTTAGATCTCAACTCGTAATGTTTAGATCTCACATTGTTGAACAGCAGCAGCTTTCAGCTTCCAGTTAGGGTGATCTGTGGGGACGTTAGATTTTTAAACCAGAAGTAGTTCCAGCTCAGAGTCCTAACAAGACTCGTGTGGAAGCAGTTCTAGGATTAGGTACTGTGTGACCCAGGTACTACTCGTGTCCATCCCATGAGGAACACAGTCCGAGTTTGTTACTGTTATTGGCTGGTTTTCCTGCTGAGGAATCTAAGCCACAGGGGTTCGCTTGCCTGCTGCTCCTGCCCTGAATGGCGCCCAGGGTGGCCGCAGCAAGGCTTGGTTTTGAGAGGCAGGAGGGACCAGAGGAAGCCATGAGCCTTGGCTGGGCAGAGCAGGGAACAGTAGGGTTGGGGATTGAGACAAAAAAGGGGCTCCAAACTGGTCACTGAACCAAAAGGTGGCTGAGGCAGAGAAAACCCAGCAGACCAGGGGCGGATCAAACCCGAGGGGTCCAGACTGCTAGTCGAGTGACTCTTTCTCAAGGCGTCTGCTGCTCACTGAGCAGGGCCTGGACTTCTGGGCTTGCCTCGGCCAGAACTAAAGGTGTCCTAAAACTGGCATGTACTGGGAGGTTTTTAAATAATTGACTTGGAAATTCCTACTTTTATATTTAGTAGCTGAAAATTGTTTGTAGCTAGTCATTGGAACCTTGTTCAAGGTTCTTTGAGGGAGAAATCTCTGGTTCCCTCACCCTAGATGTAGAAGTGTGTTCATGTCTTCCTATTTGTTCACTTTTCTTGGAGAGACCAACACGCTGAGTTAGCATCTTTGCATTGGTTACCAGATTAGCCTCAGCTAAAAAAAAATTACCCTTTTCTTTCTTTTGTCTTCCTCCATTTCTTCCCTGCCTCCTTCCCCTTCCCCTTCTCTCTCCCATAATCAGTGTGTCTCTGGGCCTTATGTCCTGAGCAGGGCTGACTGATTTCACTCGTGTTCTGTTGTTGATTCTCTGTCTGCGTGTTTTACATTTTATGGTACTGTGGTATTGTTTCAATTAACACTAATCGCGCCTCAGGTAAACCTTGATGGCTATGATAGTGCCCCTGCGCCAAGCTCACTCCGCTTGTGTGTATGTGTTTAGAATTGTTCTACCCCCCAAAAAAAAAGAATTGTTCTATCCTTGCCTCAGTTGATCCTTCTGCATCTTATACTGCCCTTTGTCTCCTTTGACAGTTTCTGCCTTGCAGTCGGTTTTGTCTGATGTGAATCGTTACTCCTGGTCACCTTTGGTCTCCATTCGTGTGCAGTATCTTTCTCCCTCTCTTCCCCTTCAGCTCTGCAGTTACGTCCCGTCTGACGACCTATGTGTTTAACAGCTGTGCAGACTCAGCCCACATGCGGACTCTGGACCCCCATTTGGATTTAGGATGCAGGAATGTGAGCAGCAGCGCAGCCTTATGTGGCTTCTTCTACAGTATAGTACTGTAATTTTTGCTGACTGTACTGCACAGTACTGCAGTTTTATATTCAGTAAACATTAATGTAATATTATACATTATAGTATTGCATGTAAGAGCTATGCAAGTAAAAGAGAAGTCATCAGGTTGGGGTTTCCTTCAACCATTTCTTTGTTCTGGATAGTGTAACGTACATACAATGTACAGTTCTTCATTGAGCGACCCATTCATTTAAAACCTGGTCGGACAGAGAGAATTCGTTTGCTAAATGAGGAGTGTCTGTGTGTATCTTTACTGGTGAACCGAATTTTTGTAAGCAGCATATAGTTGAGTCTTGTTTTTTCTTTTTTTTAAATCCACGCACCCAGTCTGTATGTTTTAGTTGGAGAACTTAACCTGTTCATGCTCACCGCTATTACTGACAGGTGACAGCCTAGTGTCCTTCCATTAAGTCTTTTCTGGTTGTTGTGTAGGTTCTGTGTGCTTTTCTTCTCTTGTTGATAAGCCTTGTGGTTTTCTATGGTGATAAAGTCTGATTCTTTCTCATTTGTGTAGCTGGTCCAACCGTGAATTTTACTTCTGTGTGTTCTGAGGGTAGTTACCATCGTTTTGCTTGTGGGCATCACTTGTCTGTCTCCTCGCCCTGGAAACTCCCCGAATGTGCACTCTCATGTGCTTACTGGTGTCCCAGAGAACGCTTTCTCTGCTCTTTCCCTTCCTTTGTCTTTTCTCCCTCTGCCTGGGTTAATTCAGAAGACCTATCTTCATGGTCATAAATTCTTTCTTCTGTGTAACCTGTCTAGTGTTTTGACTCTCAACCCTATTTTCATTTCATTCATTGAATTTGTGTATCTATCTCTGTAGAATTTCCCTTTCAGTTCATGAGTTGTTTTCCCAGTATCACTGAGTCATTGGTCTCTATCCTCTTGCATCCCACTGAGTTTCTTTGAGATCATTTCATCGTTGTTGTTGTTGGTTTGGGTTTTGTTTTTTTCTGGGGTGCTGGGGATGGAACTCAGAGCCTTGCACTTGCTAGGCAAGTGCTGTACCACTGAGCTAAATCCCCAGCCCCTGAGATCATTATTTTGAATTCCTTCTAGGCATTTCATAAATAACTTTCTTTTTTAACACTGTTACTGGAGGCTTGCTGCGTTCATGTGGCAGCGTCATGTTTCTTGTGTCCCTGCACTACTGTCTGTGGACCTGGTCATCTTTCGCGGTTCTTTGCGGGTGTTTTTCCCCGTCCTGGGGGACCCACGCTGGGAGTAGATGTTAGGTGTCCTGGGCGAATGCAGCGGCGTGGTCTCCGCGGTTTCTTCAGCCGTAAGCCTTGTCCCTGGCGCCCGTGGCAGCATCCGCAGCCTTGGCTGTGTGTGTCAGTGCCCGCGGGTGTCTGCGGCATGGCTCTCCAGGGGAGGGACTGCCGCCCGGCTGCTGTCAGGCTGGGCGGGGCCCCCCGCCGGCTGCGTGGCTGGCTTTCCAGTCAGTGGGGATGGCGTCCGGCTGGCTGTGGAGCTGGACTCCGGTGCGCGGGGTGCTCAGGGCCAGTCTGCGCCGTGACAGCCTCAGCGGGGACAGGGCCACTGCCTGGACGGCTCTCGGGCTGGGCTCAGATGCTCGCGGTTGCCAGGCCGCCTGGCTGATGGAAACAGTCTGCTGTCCCTGACCTTTGTCATTCTCGTGCTATGTACCTTCCTTCTCTCTGGCTGCTTTTTAAAATTTTCTTTCTCTCTGGTTGTTATTAATTAGATTTTCATGTGCCCTGTCTTGGTTTTCTTTATGTGTCTTTTGATTGGGGTTTGCTTAGCTTAGATGTAATTTTCATCAGATTTAGAAAATTTCCTTCCATTATTTTTTTGACTATTTTTCTGTCCTTCCGTGGCTTTTTTTTAGCACACCAATCTCATGTTAGACAGCTTGCTCTTGTCCAGACTCACTAAGGCTTCTGTCTTTTCCTCTTCCCGCCCAAGGCTTGCTTAGCAGATTTCATTGTTACTTTCTCTTGGTCCGACTCTGCAGTCACTGCTCTCTACTTCTTGAGTTTTTAGTCTGTTGTTAAATGTTCAATGTGTTTTGCATTTCTAGAAATTTCATTTTTGTTTTTTTATCTTGTTTGTGTCACGGGCGATTGAGCTGAGGGAGTGCTGAGCTACATCCCCCGTCTTTTTATTTCTCCTTTCCAGCCAGGGTCTGAGCAGCCCAGGCTGGCCTTGAACTTGCTCCTCCTGCCCCCACACCCCAGATTCCTGGCACTACCAGTGTGCATCACCACGCCCGGCTAGAACTTCGTTCAATACTCTTTCTTCCTGTTCTCTTCTTGTTACATTCATGTTTTCTTTTATACCCTTGAGTATATTGACAATATCTTTTTTTTCTTTTTGGTTTTTTGAGACAGAGTCTCGCTATGTAGTGCAGACTGGCCTTGAGCTCACTGTGTCGCCAAGGCTGGCCTCAAACTTGCAGTGGTCCTCCTGCCTCAGCCTCCTGAGTGCTGGGATTACAGGCATGTGCCACCACACCTGGCTATTGATGATATTTATAATAGATGTTTCAAACCTCTTGTCTGCCATGTCCATTGTCATAGTTATTTCTAGGTCTCTCTCTGTTGCAGGTTTTTCTCTCAATTATGGGTCATTTTCCTGCTCCTTTTCTTTTTCGTTTTTTTTTTTTTTTTTTTTTTGGTGCTGGGGATCGAACTCAGGGCCTTGTGCTTGCGAGGTGAGTACTCTAACCACTGAGCTAAATCCCCAGCCCTTCCTGCTCCTTTAATGCTTGATATTTTTTGAGTGGATATGGCCATTGTGAGTGTTCTGTTGGTGCTGGATTTTTATTCTGATTTATAATTAAATAACTACAAGACCAGCTTGGCCCTTTTAGAACTTGCCCCTGAGCTTTAATAGGAGGCTCAGGGTACGATCCCGGGGCTGACTCCACCCGCTAGTGGTGTTGTCCCTCCTCAGTACTGGCTCTGGCTGCCATGAAGGTGTCTGCCTTCTGCTTTCCAGTGATATCCCCCTCGCCTTGGGGTTTTCATCGTGCATGTCCAGATTGGTGCTCAGCACAGACTTGAGAGAACTTGGCCTGCAAATGGCAGCCACCTCAGCCGCCGGGGGCAGCCCTACTCCCTGGTCCGTGTGCTGCAGTCTGGAAACTGCCTGCAGGTAGCAGGGGCCACCGCTATTGTGCCCTGGGTCCCAGGTCATCCAGTGCCTGACACTCCTTGCTACATTTTCACAGATCTCGGTGCTCATGGTGGGAGGTCCATTCCCATAGCCGTTAATCTTCATGGGCAGAAACAGCCTAGCTGGGTGAGGTGGCGCACGCCTGTAATCCCAGCACTTGGGAGGCTGAGGCAGGAGGATCACTGCAAGTTTGAGGTCGACCTGTGCTACAGGTTAAATTCAAGGCCAGCGTGAACTACATGGCGAGACCTTGTCTAAAAGTCCACCTCTCCCCCCCAAAAAAAGAAAGAGTGAGTCAATCTTCGGATGCTTTTTGGGTGTTACCTAAAACACTCTTCATGCCTAGATTTTTAGGAAACCATTGTCTGGATTCATGGCTCATCAGTAGTCTCATCTTTGCTTAATTCTTCCCCCAGGTGGATCGAGTTATTGGAGGGTCTTGGTTTAGTCTGTACAAAATACTTACCCTAGTAATGCTCTCTCTGCCAACTATTTTGTCTTTATCAGTAATATTTTTGACAAATCACAGTTGTAAGCATCTTGGGGTAACCTGTGATGTCTTAATATATGCGTACTGCGTGAGACAATGAAGCTGAGCCAGTTAACACACCAGTTACTTTATTTTACCTGTCCTTTTTAAGGCGAGACATTTGACACTTGCTTTTAGTTATTTTGAAATACAAATACATCGTTATCGACAGCTTCCCAAGTGCTGGGATTATAGGTGTATACCACCATGCCCAGCCTCTATATTTTTCAAAAAAATTTTTTTTGTTTTCTTTCTGGTGCTAGGGATTGAATTTAGGGCCTGGCACTTGCTAGGCAAGTGCTGTCCCACTTGGGCTAATTCCTCTACCCCTTTCAAAAATTTTAAAACAGCTAAAAGATATCATCAAGAAATTTCTGAAAGAGGCCCAGAAGGCAGTGTATAACAGAAGTTCTTTGTATATATCTTGCACCTCCAGGTAGAAGGTGTGAACTCCTCGAGAATTGGGACCATAGTTAGTGCTTCTGTTTTATCATCCCCAACACCTGCAGTGATTCCATATACACAGTAAGGGCTCAGATTATGTCTATTAGTTAAATTATTTAAAGTGGTTATTAAACAGAGTATGTTTAAACACTTTTCAGGAGATTTTAAATTCATCTACTGGAGTTTTATTTTTTTGTTTTCTACAGAAGTAGGCAATCTCCGTGTCACTTCTGATGTAGTTATTATGTGATACGTCCGAAGGCCATGGGATAATGGGGTTTGTTTTTTTTTTTAAGAGGTACTTTGTTAAATTATGATGGTAAATATGTAAGGCATACAATTTCTGTTTGAGTTGTGGCTGTGTCCATGTCACTGCCACGAATATCTGAGTGTGAGGCAAGACCCTTAGTAGCTGGTCTCCGGTCCTCAGCAGTGCAGAAACCAGTGGCAAATTGCTTTCCCCCGTGAGGTGACATGCAGGACCCCTGGCCTTGAGGTTTGCTGAGTGAAACCACAGTCCCGTGCGGCCCTTTGTGGTGTAGTTTGATCCTGGGCCAGTCCACCCCAGTGCCTAGCAGGCTTGGCCCAGGATTCCCCTCGGTTCCCAGGAGGAGACAGGAAGTGGATTTCATGCCAGCCCCAGACAACCCAGTACTGACAGAGGTTAATCAGATGTAGCAATAATCACATAACCCTCCCAGGATCCAGTGCAGATTGTTTCGGGATTATCTGCTCTTCTGGACACCGTCCTTTCATCTCCTTCAGTGTAGATCCGTGTAATTGGAACAGGTATACAACAAGCAGCAGAGTAGTTAGAGGACCGACAGGTTTTTTTTGGTCTGTTTCGTTTTTTGAGACAGGGTCTCACGATGTAGTTCAGGCTGACCTTGAACTCACTATGTAGCCCAGGCTGGCCTCGAACTCGTGAAGTCGCCAAAAGTTTTTCCCAGTTCTGATTCTGGAGCTAAAGCAAATTACTGTCTCCCGTCCAGTTGGCGAGTTCTCATTGACTGACTCCCCCTAATTCTATATTTGTTGGTAAGGTTTGTATTTGTGTCTCAGCACATAAGGTAACACGGCCACCCCTCACTTCCAGAAAATGAGACTTTCAACATAAAAAGTACTTGTTGTTACTACATGGTAGATCTACAACCATTAAGATAATTCTAGGGGGTCAGGGGTTTAGCTCAGTGGCACAGCACTCCCCTAGCAAGCACAAGGCCCTGAGTTTGATCCCCAGCGGCCCCCCCTGTAAAAAGATCATTCTGGCAGCCAAAAATTATGAGGTGAATGATTTTATGAATCCTAATGTGTGTGGAATTCATTTTCTCCCTCCTTAAATAATACATCAGGCAAGCTTTATGCCTTATTCTTTCTCCTCTGTAACAGCGTTGCGTGATACATCAGGACTAACAGGTGCACGGAGACTGAGCCTCTTAGGTGAATCTTAGCTTCACAACAACAATAAGCAGGGCAAGGTGCTGCGCTTTTCTTCTCTTTTTGAATAGGCGAGCAGGAAGTTCGCCTCTGACAGGGTATTGTAATCTGCTTTATCACAGGAGCCTGCTGTTGTGTAACAGAGACTCCGGCTTGTCTCTGCCTGTCTCTGAGCGTTGCTTCACAGAGGAAAGTAAACTCACCGAAATATTTGTGAAATTCAATTAAAATGCTTTCCCAAGCCCTCCATGTTTAATGCACGCTGGAACAATTTATTGCACCCTTGTGGTCTTTTAAAGAGCGTATTAAGCTTGTGATTTCTTACTGTTGTAATTAAATGGGTCCGTGTCACTCTCGAAGTCCTACGTGTCATGTTTATGGTGACAACCGGCAGCCAGGCAGAGCGGCAGTCCCCCGTCCCCGCCACCCCCCCAGGAAGGCTCAGGCCCTTTCGCAGGCTGTTTATTTACTTGAAGGCAGCTTTTCTTCATTGTGCATTCACTCTTGTGAGGTGTGTTGAAACCTTTAAATGGAAAGGGCTTTCCTGAACAAAGGGAGCCTTTTCTTCCACTGCCGTGTGTTGGGCTCCCTGCTAAGTCTTGGCTTCTCCAGCAACGACAAAAGGTGTGATTGTGCAAGGAGATGGCTGCGGAGATAATGTCGAGTTTGGTGT
>PVJO010032901.1:0-12672 GCA_004026905.1 Hystrix cristata | reverse complement strand
TAGCTAGCAAATATTTTTTCCCAGTCTGTGGGTTTTCGCCCTACTCTATTGGTGATTTCTTTTGCTGTGCAAAAACTTTTTAATAGCATGTGGTCCCAAGCACTGATTCTTTGTATTGTTTCCTGTGCAGTCTGGGTTTTGTTCATAAATTTTTTTCCTACCCCTATGTCTTCGAGGGTTCTTCCTATTCTATTCTCCAAGTACATGATATATCTTGCTGCTTCTTTTTTTCCCATTCTCCTTTCCTCCCTTCACCTCCTCCTCCCTCCTTATTTACAAAAGCTTCATTTCCATTTTTTTCTTCTATTCTTTTTTCTCTTGTTATATGAGTTTTTCACAAGTAGTCATACAAAATGTGAGCCTCTGCATCCCAAGCAAAATAGATATTTTAAAATAATTTTAAATATGAGCTTTGGAACAAAAATAATCTTTGAGATATAGATTAAGAAATAACAGCAAAAGGGAGAAAAGGAAAAGTGAAGAGCCTCTTAGGCAGTAAATAGATTATGTAATGACAATCTTTAGGAAAATAAGTATTCTATGTGATTAATTCAGGCTTCCCTAAATCCCTCAGAGTCCCAAATCCCACTTAATGTTTAAAACTTTATGCCTGTCTTTATATTGTTAAATGTGACTGTTCCTTTCTTATTTCCACTTACAGCTTTTATAATGCCTCACTCATGCTCTACCCTTTATCCTTCTCCTTGACTTCTTCAATATTGATATTGTTCTTTCAAGCTGTATAATTTGTTTTCTTGGTACTCCATTTTAATCCCTTAATTTTCATCCTACAAATCATATTGCTTTCTTCCCATTCAGCACCTTATGATTAGATCTAGCAAGTGCCTGACAAATTAGATTCTCAGTAAATCTTTGAGGAGTAAAGAGAAAAAAAACCTCTAAAATATGCAGTTCCTTCTTTACTTTATCTCTTGAAGTTATATCACACCTCATAAATTTTACTGTATCTGGGCGAGGTTGAGGCCAGAGATTACTTTATTTGAACTTAGATACTTTCCTGTCTAGCAGAACTCTACATAAAAGTGAGTATGTTTTTCTTATCATGTAATACTGATTTAGGAATAATAAGTAATTCAAGATTATATAAATGAATAATTTGAGGACATGTAAAAGCAGAGCAAAGCAGAGAGACGAATGATGATTTCTTAACTTCAGAATTCTCTAACAGTAGCCACCCAAGACAATGTCCGTGAACAACTGGCTTTCTCTGCAAACACAATGTTCTGCCACTTGATTTCAGCCTTAATAGTTTTTGTCTCAGGAGTTATTCCTTTATTCTTATTCCTTTTACTATCCCTGGGTAATTCAGACCGACCAATCACACTGTGACTTCTACCCCTCCAGTAACACCAGTTTCGGTACAAATGACATCAGGTTAAAATGCATATCAAGGAGAGTGTTGAAGAGGAAGAAGAGAAGTTTTGCAGTGAAGATCAAAGAAGGTGGTTTTCCATCCTGTCTTTACACCATTTTTCTGGGTGAAGAAATTTATGTACATGGTTGAGATACCAGTCAGTGTTCTCAACTCCCACCTCTCAGACAAGTTCTCTTTCAGACGCTTCAGATTCAACGTGTCTAACTATGTTCACTACTTTGCACCCCATATCATCCAAAAGTATACCTCCTCTTGGATTCTCATATCCCTTATTACTAAAGAAAGACACCATTTATCTATTTCAGGAATTCCTTCTCTGGTTGCAATGCTGGACTTATTGGCATGCGTGTTGGCCCTAATCTTTCTCACTTTTGGGGAGTGGAATTGAACCTAGACCTCACCTGTGCTAAGCGCCTGCTGTACCACTGAGCTACACCCTCAGCCCCCCTTCTCACTTTTATTCGTTCATTCAAAACACACATGCTCAGTACTTATAGCATGCCCCGGAGCTATCAGGAGCACTGAGACACACTCCCAGCCTCAAAGGCTCATGGTGTAACGCACAAGGTAGCTATGCAAATGAAGGGAGAGCTGACTGCTGACTGTATTGATATAAATATGCCCAGGCATCATGGCAACATGGAGATGGACACAGAACCCAGTGTGGCTGGTGTGTGTGTGAGAGCGCGTACAAGCATGTGTGATAAACCAGCAAAGACTCCCTGCGAGGTAGTGACTTGGCTGGGATTTAAGGAAGAAAGGTGTGGTGAGGTCGTGAGGATTGATGAGGGTTGGGGAGTTTAGAAAGGA
This sequence comes from Hystrix cristata, assembly GCA_004026905.1. Lineage (NCBI taxonomy): Eukaryota > Metazoa > Chordata > Mammalia > Rodentia > Hystricidae > Hystrix > Hystrix cristata. The sequence goes on along the minus strand of PVJO010032901.1, from coordinate 10,466 downwards.
CATTCCGGGGCATCATGACTGTGTCAAAGTGGACCACGTTGGTGGCTACACCCTGGCCACCGGGACAGGATGGCAAGATCACCTCTTCTGCCTCACTCAGAGTGAAACAAGTTCTTCTCCAGCAGGAAAGTCGGGACCTGTCAAGCCGTCTCTTCAGCAGCCAGTCACCAGAAGTCATTATGATGCGCCAGAGGGCTCTCATTTAGAGAATGACCACGGAAAACTTTTCCAGATGATGTTAGTTCAGTTACCACTGAAAGGCAGGCCCATGGGCCCAGATCCCACTTGCTGTGCAGATTATTGACAAAAGCGATGCTGTATCATTGCAGTCTAGAACCGGAGAATACCAGGATAGGTGCCGCTATAGAGGGAGATCACAATCCCACTTCAGTTGAGAATGAGGTGGCCGCAGTATGTTCAGGTATACAGACACCCAGAAGGGGTGGACCTGCCCTTCGCCCCACCTCTGCTGGTGGCCACAGTGACCTGCATCACCTTGAAGGTGCTCAGTGGCAGGCAGGTGCAGCCCTCAGTGGAGAAATGCTGAGTTCCCGGCAGGCCTTGCTGGGGATGAAAACCTGGTCACATAATTCTTGCTCTTCAGTCTGTTCCTAAAAAATATTTACTACTTTTTTCTAGGGGGAGGGAGTATCATTTTGGGATCTTCCTTTTCCTGGTCTTTAGGATAGTCTATGCCTTGCCCTAACAGCACCCTATCTCTCTCTCTCTTTTTTAATGTACATATGATAATCATACGGATCTATTGGTACAGAGTTAGAATTAGAGAAAAAGAATATGTTCCAGAGTTCTACTGTGTGGCAAGGTGGCCATAGTCAATAATAATACACACTTTAACATAGGTAGGAGAGAGCATCGTGATTGTTTCAGCCCCAGCCAGGCTGAGGTGTGCATTGCTTAGCGATGCAGGGAGGTGCTGGTGCTGCTGGGGGAGCAGTTCATCCTTCCTTCGCTTGCGGCTGGCCCTTCCTGGGCACCAGCCTGACTCTTCAGGATTCCTAGGAGCATTTAGTAACCAGCTGTCTTCACAGCTGGCAGAGCTAGCTTAGAGGATTTGTTCCACCCCTAGAAGGACTTTGGTCCTTGATCTGTGGCTCTCCTTCCAGAAAGGCATGGTGGTTGTCTGGCCATATGCCTGGCTCTCTGTACCACTGAGTGCCAAAATGGGCAAATGGCTGAGTAACAGGCATAGAAGGCCTGCTAGCTCAGAATTTACTCGGAACCACTCACTGCTTAGGCAGGTTGCTCAGACCGAACTGGCTTTCCCAGGTCCTGGATTCTTACTTCTTGTAAGTGTGGGAACAGTATTACCTAAGACTGACCACATAGGCTCCAAAACAACTCAGGTTCTCTCATTGTGGTGGTTCACTGGACTTTTCTGGGCCCTAGAAAATGGGGACAGTTTAATCAAAACTCAAAGGTTGTAAGAATTAAATAACGTGTGTGAAATTATTATAAGTCCCTTGTAACAGCAGTTACTATTATTCAGCAGGTTACCCAAAAGTGTGTAGCTAGCAGCATGAGAGTTGGGCTTTGGAATCACGTGGTCCTGAGGCCTTCCTGCCAGCTGTGTGCCTCAGGCGCACTGCTCCCCTCTGTAACCCATAAAATACGGACTCCAGGAGGGGCCTGACACACTGTGCATTAACAAATATCAAGAGTGGTTCTTCTGATCAAGCAAGTTTGGGAAACACAAGGCATGAAATCACTGCTCAGCCAGCCAGAGCTAGCGGTGATTGAAACTAAGACATGATTACCCTGTGAAGCCCTTGCACCTCCACCCACACCCTATTTGATAGAGTACACAGCTTTGGAAAGGTAAGTAAGTATTGATAAGAAAGATGATGACCTCATCAGCCAGATCAGCAGCATCCACCCTGGTGATCAGTGAGCTGTGAGCTGCTGCCAAGTCACTTGCCTCTCACCTGATGGCCAAGGTCAGCTCTGGTGTCTGTTACCTGTGTCACCGTATGCTGCTTAGGCAGAAAACCAAAATCAGGACAAAGGGGCTTGGGAAAGAAGGAGCAGAAAGAGGTTGGTCAACTGAAAGAGGGATCCTGGTGGCAGCCACCGAGAAGGCATGGGCTACCTGTTGACAGGCCCCCAAGCAGGAAGTAAGCAACCCAAGTAGAGGCCTCATGCAATGGAGATGGAGTAAAGAAATAGGAGGACAGCCTGAAGAATGGGTGCCGAGCATTTATGGGAGATTTAGTATCTTTTCTCTCCAGCATAAATTATTTTTGTGTGTGGTGGCACTGAGGATTGAACCTGGGACCTCTCCCACTGAGCCACATCCTTAATCCTTTCTAATTTATTTTCAGACTGAGTCTTGCTAAATTGGGCAGGTTGGCCTGAAACTTGTGATCCTCTTGCCTTAGCCTTCTGAGTGTCTGGGATTACAGGTGTGTGCCACCAAGCCTGGCTTTTAAAATGAATACTGGAAATATGTACTGAACTGTTTTAATTTATTTTAAATATCTTACAATGTTTAGTACATATTTAGTATTTGAAAGTCCTCCCATGACGTCCTACATCTTAGTCTCTTATTATGGAGACTTACAATACAGTGGTACCTCAGTTCACAAACTTAATTCTTTCCATGATTCTGGTTGCAGAATTTCTTGTTTTCACATATAAGGCTGGCAAATATCCAAAAGTCTACAGGCTGTGTTGGCAAGGATGTAGGAATCAGTGCTCTGATATGTTTATGTGGGTATAAATCAGTGTAGATCCTTCAATCAGATGAAGAAGGCATATAGTTCACCAGTAGACTACAAATGTTACAAATGCACATAATTTTGAATCCAGTGATTTCATTTTTGTTGTACACTGTTTTAACATATTTGCAAAATGTCCTAAGTACATAATACAGAGGAATATTATTCAGCCTCAAAAAGGAATGAAGTTCAGATACAGGATACCACATAGATAAATTTGGTTTAGTGAAGTAAGTGAAATAAACCATACATGGCTTGTAAAAGAGTGACTGCATGTGGTAAGCCAACACACAAGGACAAATGTTGTGTTGTACCACTTTTATGAGGTACCTGGAGTAGTTAAATTCATATGGACAGAAAGTAGAATTGTGATTTAGTATAACTGTCTTATGTATTTTATGTTTTTTGACCCATTAGTCTGGTTGTCAATCTGTATGTATGATAATTAACTTTATAAGCACTTATAAGGTAAATAAATAAAAGGGGGTAGAGTGGGAAAAAGAATTTCATTAGGTTCTCTTTGTCATGGAGAGTCTTTATTTCTCTATCAATTTTGCAGGATATATTAATCTGAATTGGTAATTTTTTTTCTTTTAGGGCTTGGAAAACTTGACTCCTAGTTTCTCAACCTTTGGGTTTGGATTGAGCAATCTGCTATTATTCTGAGATGTTTGCCTTTGTAGGTTACTTGATGTTTTCCTCTAACACCTTTCAGTATACTCACTTTGTGCTGAATTTCTGGGATTTTGACTATGATGTCATAGAAAATTTTGAACAAGAAATCAGGGAAGAAATTTAAAAGTTCCTAGAATCAAATGCCAATAGTAGCAATGCATACTAAAACCTATGAAAGGACCTCAGCTGCCACCAACACCTCCCTGGGCCCCACATACTAATTCAGGAGGATTCATGCACTCTGCCGCCAGCTGCCACCACTCTCTGTCTGTTTCAGTTAGCAATTAGAATTATAGCAGACTTCTCAACACAAACCCTAAAGGCCAGAAGCTTGGAGTGAAGAATTTCAAGTCCTAAGAGAAACAACTTCCAACTCAGATTAACATATCCAGCAAAGATTTCCTTCAAAACTAGATGGAGAAATAAAGACATTTAATGAAGAAGACCAACTTAAGGGATACAGGAATACAAAACAGGCACTTCAGAAAATACTTAAGTATATCCTAGACAGAATGATGAAACCAATAAAGCTAGAAACTCAGATGAAATGAAAACAGCAAGCAACGTCAATGGATAAACAACAACAAAAAATGACAAGAAAAGAAAAACAAAGGAGTAACCAACAGAGAAAGAGTGCAATAATAGTAAATAAACAACACATCTCAGTAATATCTATCAGCATTAATGGCCTCAATCTTCAACTAAAAGACACAGGTTGGCAGACTGGATCAAAAACATAACCCAACTGTCTATTGCATTCAAGAAACTCATCAAATTTAGAAAGATAATCATAGTCTAAAAATCAAAAGACAGAAAACAATATTTCACATACCAGGACCCTGAAAATGACCAGGGGTTGGACTTTTAAACCCAGACATGGTAAGCTTCAAGCTAAAACTGATTAGAAGGGACCAAGAAAGTCATATATTGGTTAAGGTAACAATCCAACAAGAAGAAATAATGCTTATAAATACATATGCACCAAATATGGGACGACTTATCTTCATACAACAAATACTGCTGAAAATAAAAGTTCAAATAAATACTAACACAGTCATAGTGGGGGATCTTAATATCCTGCTTTGGCAAAGAGATAGATCAACTAAGTAAAAAATTAACAAATGTCAGAGCTTAAGCACATCCTTGAACATATGGACATAATAGACATCAACAAAGTATCCCAGCCCACTACAACAGAGTATACATTCTTCTCTGTAGCACACAGTACTTTCTCCAAAACAGATAATATACTAACCCACAAAGCCTGCTTAAGTAAATGTACAAGAATCAAAAGTACTCCATGTGTACTGCCAGACCACTGTGCAATGAAAATAGAAATTAATGACATAAGAAATCACAGAAAAGGTAGACACTCCTGGAAAAATAATAACACACTTCTAAACAACCAGTAGGTCTCAGAAGAAACCAAGGAAGGACTTTAACAGTTTCTGGACATTAATAACTGTTATGATTTGTGTCTAGACATCCATCCAAAGCCTTGTGTGGTCATAGGTGGGGCTTTTCAGAGGTGGCTGGGTCTAGAGTGTGTGATACTGGGATTAAGGGTGTGTAATTACTAAATCAGTCCTCTGATTGATTTGGCACCACCTTAGTCCCAGTGTCCTAGAGGACAAAAGGGGCAGAAAAAAGCTGCTAAGTCCCTTACTTACCTTGCTGCCTTCTGCCTGCTGTGAGCCGCTTTGCCTCTGCAATGCCTGTCCCATGCCACCCTGCTTTGGAGCCAGCTGATTATGGACTGAAACCTCTACAAACTGTGGGCCAAATAAACCTTTCCTCTTCTAACTTTGGGTGTTGGGTGTTTTGTCTCAGCAATGAGAAAAGTAACTAAGACAATGACAATGCCTATACAGCTCACCAGAACCTCTGGAACACTGTGAAAGCAATGCTAAGAGGAAAGTTCATTGCAGTCAATGCTCACAGTAGGAAAACAGCTTAAATAAATAACCTGATGAGGAATCTTAAAATACTTGAAAAATGATAATAATCCAGGCCCAAACTGAAATTAAGGAGAGAAATCATAAAGATCAGAGCAGAAATCAATGAAATAGAGCCTAAAAATAATATAAAGAATCAATAAATCAAAGATCTAGTTCTTTGAACAAATAGACAAAATAGATAAACCCTTAGCCAAACTTACTGAAAGACTCACGTCAATGCAATTATAAATGAAAAAGGCAAAAATCACAACAGACACCATCAAAATCTGGAAGATAGTAAGTACTGTGAAAAATTGTGTTTCAACAAATTGAAAAATTTTGAAGAAATGGACAGATTCTTAGTCTCATACAAATTACCAGCACTAACCCAAAGAGACACGAAAATACAGAACAACCCAATAACAAGCAATGAAACTGAGGTAGTAATAAAGAATCTACCAGCTGGGGACTTAGCTCAGTGGTTAAAGCGCTTGCCTAGCAAGCATGAGGCCCTGAGTTTGATCCCCAGCACACACACAAAAAAGAATCTACCAGCTAAAAAAAGCTCAGGATCTGCTGATTACTACAAAACCTTTAGGAATGTTCTATCACCTGAGCCCCTCACACTCTTTAAAGAAATTGAAAAGGATGGAGTGTTTCAAAATTCATTTATGGAAACCAGCATCACTGTGACTCCAAAACCATATAGAGATCCATCTAAAAAAGAAAACCGTAGGCCAGTCTCTTGAATGAACATAAGTGTAAAAGTCCTCACCAAGGTTTTCATGAATAGAATGCAGCACATCATCGAAAAGATCATACATCATGACCCAGTAGATTTCATCCCAGAGATTCAAGGATAGTTCAACAAACACAAATCAATAAATGTCATATATCATATAAACAGGAGCAAGATGAAAAACCACATGTTCATATCAATAAATGCAGATTATATCAAAAGATCACACCAATAGATGCATAAATTCCAACACATATTCATGATAAGAACCCTGGAGAAAATAAAAGCTATGACAAACCAGTGGCTGACATCATATTAAAAGGGGAAAAAACTAAAAACATTTCCTCTAAATCCGGCACAAGAGGAGGATATCCATTATCACCACTTCTAGTCAACTTAGTATTCCTGTCTACCCAGGAGCAGGGGACATCTTTCCATTTTCTGATGTCCTCGTCAATCTCCTTTTTCAGAGTACTGTAGTTTTCTTTGTAGAGGGATTTCACTTCCTTGGTTAGATTAATTTCCAGGTATTTCATTTTTCTTGATGTTACCCTGAATGGAATTGTTTTCATAATTTCCTTCTCATTGAGTTCATTATTGGTGTATACAAATGCTATTGATTTTTGTGTGTTGATCTTATATCCTGCTATATTGCTGAGTTTGGGTATTAATTTTAAGAGGTTTTGATGGAATTCCTTTGGTCTTCTATGTAGAGTATCATGTTATCTGAAAATAATGATATTTTAAGTTCTTCCTTTCCTGTTTGTATTCCTTTTGTTTTCTTCTCTTGCCTAATTGCTCCTGGGTAGACAGAGCCAATACTGTCAAAATGGCCATACTCCCAAAACTGTTACACAGATTCAATGCAGTTCCTGTTAAAATACTAAGAGTTCACTTTACACATCTAGAGAAAACCATCCTAACATTCATATGGAACCAGAAGAAACCCAGAATAGCAAAAGCAAGGAAAGGGGATGTAAGAATGATCAAGATGATCAAGATGCAACATATATGTGTACCAATTTCCCATGATGAATGTATTTATTATGTATTGCAAACATATACTGACAATAAAAATCATGTAAAAAATAAAAAATAAAACATTCCCCTAAAGCTCATGCTTTTAGGGTGGTACTTTGGGAAAATGATTGGATCATGACAGTGCTAGCTTCATTAAATGGATTAATCCATTGACGAGTTCTTTAGCTGAATGGGCTTATAGGAGGCAGAGCCTAACTGGAAGAAGTGGGCCCCTGGTACATGGGTTAAAGCCTGATGTTGTGCCCAGCCCCTTCCTTTCTGACTCTTTCTCTCTCTGTCTGCTTCTAGACACCAGGAAGTGAGCAGCTTTACTCTGCCATGTCCCTCTACCATGATATTTCTGCCTTCAAACCAGCCCAACATGAACTTTTGAAATCATGAGACAAAATTAGATTTTCCTCTTTTATGTATGTCAGGTACTTTGTCTCAGCAACAAAAAGCTGACTGATACAGTAGATGATGCTGCAGTGGATTTAAGTTTCTAATTTTGGTGGAGTAAGAGACTCCTAGAGTGATGGAGGCCAGGCAACACCAAGGGAGAACAAGGGTACATTTCTGCAATTAGCCACAAAGTTTCCTGAGTGGAAATCAGAACCTGTAGGGTTCTGTGTTGGTGGCTAACTGAGGCCTGACTTAATCGGTTTCACATTGCTCTAACAGAATACCTGAGATTGGGCACCATATAAAGAAAAGTTCTGGAGGTGGAAAGTACAAGATCAGGTGGCCACATGTGGCCAGTGCCTTATACTAGGTTATAACATGGCAGATGGTGTCATGTGGCAGAAGCACGTGTGAGAACAGCAAGCAGCACTTGCAAAAGAGACCAGACAGATGGAGTGGCTTACTTCATAGCAACCTGATTTCATTGTAACTGATTCTGTCCAACCAGAACTTAATCTACTCCCTTGAGAGGGGTGTTAGCCTTTTCAGAAGGTGGAGCACCCTTGACCTCCCACTGAGCTCCGTCTTGTAAAGGTCCTACCCTCTCTCAGATCATTACATGGAAGCCTTGGGAGAAAAATCATACCCAAGCCATAGCAAGGTCCTCAGGAATGAAAGAGATCGGCAGAAAAATGTTCAGGAAAGGTAGTATATTAGTTGCCTTCCTGTTGCTGGGACAAAACACCTGACATACACAATTTAAAAGGGAAACACATTGGTTTCCTTTGCTCACAGTTGTAGTGGTTCAGTTCATGGTAGGCTGACTGCAAGACAGAAACATGGCAGAAAGTCTGAAGGAAAGTTGTTTGATGAATGACATTTGGAAAGCAAAGAATGGGGAAACAGCCCAAGAAAAAGAAGGCCAGGACCAGATACAGTCCCATGGTCACACTCCCGTGACACACCTGTACACCCAGAAGTGTGTTTTACTCATCTCCTAGCAGGCATCTCTCAAGCCAAAAAGTTGGCAATCAAGATTAACCATCGCAAGTAGGCAAAAAGTGTTGTGAGTCCTGATTTTGAGTTGAAATTAATTTTATGGGTTGGATGAATTTGCTGAGAGTTCATGAACAAGGAGATTAAGCTGTTTATAGATTGTTGGTATAAGAAAGGATCTCAGGGTCAAATCCATTCTGAAGGGGATTTGGGTCATGTGCACCTAAAGTTATTGATTCTTAAAGTTCAACTTCTGAGACTGAGCTAGACAGAATCATCAGGCAAGTAAGAAAATAATTATGTACAAGGCTGCTTATTGTGCTTATTGAGAAGCTATTTATAACACAAGGGAATACTACACAACCATTTACAAGAAGGAATCAGGGAATGGTTGTTTATTTATGAAATACAGTAGTGAAAATATAGTCTGCCCTCTATGACCATGGGTTCTGTATATGTGTATTCAAATAATTGCTGATCAAAAATATTTGAAAAGAAATTACCTCTCTTCTTCCATCCACTGGCAATCACTAATTGATTTTCTTTCCAAATTTGCCTATTCTGGAAATTTCATACAAATGGAATAATACAATATGTAGCTGTGGTGGACTTATTACTGTGATCAATTTGAACAGGAGCACCCAGCTGGATCAAGTTAGTGTGGTTCTGGGAGTAGAAGATGCACCAGAAGGTTAGTGCCAACACAACATGAAGGAGAACAAGAGCAGAAGATAGTGGCTGGCTGTTTCCTGGGAGAAACTGTTGTGGCTGGTTCTCCTGAAGGGAACTCAGCTGTTTTCATCTCAGAAGGAGCTTGGGGCCTTGTTGTCATCGGGGATGGCTGCTGTTCACTTTGAGGAGCTCTGGTCTTCATCTCTCCTGCGTCGTATCCTGGTTCCAGTACAGATTTCTTCAGCCTTTTAGTGCAGACAAGGATGTCCGTGGGACATTGCCGTGGGCTTCCAGCCCTTGATTGGATCTTTTGGGTCTCCAGCACATAGATAGATGGTCTACACCCCTCTTGCATTTGGCTTGTGTGTGAATGTTGTAACTTGTATTTGTCCTGTATTAAATCTGCTCTCTTGCAAACCACTGACTAATACAGAATTTGGTACCAGAGAAGCGAGATCACTGCTGTGACTATACATGACCATGTGGTTTAGCAGGCTTTGGAGCTGGCTTGTGGGAAGGGGAAGAGTTAGGAAAAGTTTGAGAATGTCGCCTTAAAGAAAAGCCCTGGAAAGTCTTTGCAGGTTCATAGCAGGAGACGCTGGTCAGAGCTCAGAAGACCAGAACGCTGTTGGAAAAGTTGCCAGAAAAGACCAGCCTCGGGAGGTTTCTGCTGGGAAGAAGGCCTGCGTTGGCTGTTGGACTCCAGACAATGTGTGTTATGGCCTGGCAGAAAGTTTGTCTGTGATTTGCTTATGTCCAGAGACTTTGCCTGAGACTGAGATCAAGGACAGTGGACTTACTGATCTTGCAGAAGAATCTTGAGGCAGCCTAACTTTGAGGCGGTAGCATGATTTTTGTTGAGAATCAAGAGCAAAGAGCCCAGTAGAATGATTCAAAATGTTGTGAGTTTGGCCAGAAAGGAAGCTCCAGTAAAGTCTCAGCCTGCAAAAATAGAACAGAGGAGAAATTGGTCACTGAAAAGACTAGCAAGAAAAAGCCAAGTATTTCAGAAGAAGACAAGAGAAAAGATGGCCTGAGGGCAGCACAAGAACCAGCAGGACTCCAGCTTTACAGCCTCAGAGTTGGAAAGGTGAGACTTGCTTTGAGAAGAAAATCCCAGTGCACCATGTTCCAGAATGGCGGTGGCCTAGGGAAGTTGTTTCTCGGGATTTGGCTCATAGATGCTCGCCCCCTACAGCTAAGACGGAAGGAAGCCGGGCTACTGCTCCAGCTGGTGGCAGACTCTGGTGTCCTCCATGTGGTGCTGGTTTTAGGTGCATACAGAATGCA
>PVJO010032900.1:0-12669 GCA_004026905.1 Hystrix cristata | reverse complement strand
TATTTCACTTCCAAAGAAAGCGAACATAATCTATGATCCATAAAATCAAAATATGCCGGCAGGTCAAGAAATATAGCACTTACACTTTACTCTCCAATTTACTCATAGTGGAAGGATAGCAATGTGCCATTTAAGAAGGCAAAGACATATACTGGTTTCATATACATGGATTATTCAGAAAGTTTAATATTTGCTAATACATCTATGAGTCTAGGAATTCAATCTGAATAATACCAAAACAAAGTTTCAAAACGTACAGTTGTAACTCACTTTTAAATATTTGTTGCCGCAAATTGAATTTTACCTAATGATAAGTGTAAATATGAACGTAGGGGCATATAGAACTTCTTGTATTTAGAATAGTCACAAAAGTATCACAATATCCTCAAATATTGAGATTAACACTATGCCTATATGTGTAAAATTCCCACCAGCAGATTTATTGCCTGTTATTCCTCAAGGCCATGTACCGTATCACTAATGCATCTTCAGGGTCTTCTCAAATCTAGACATTATTTGTGACAGTACACACAGTTCTTCAGAAACAACCAGTAACACTGTTTTGGGGTTGAGTTTTGGTTTGGGCTTATTTTAACCAAATTACATAACTTCAAAGAGTATGGTTCATTGAAAAATGGTAATTTAATGGGGTTATGATAAGAGGAAAGGTTATCCTAAAAAGACAGAACTGCATAAAATGACATAAAGCAACCTTCACACCAAGGGTTAAAGTAAGAAGATTGCAAATGTGAAATTTAAAGTTTCACCAGGCCTTCAAATGGAATGAGGCAGATGCTTTATTAAACTTGTCTCCTGAAAAATAATTAGATTGAGTTTACTTGTTTCTTCTTTATCTTAAAAAGAAGAGTGAAAATTCCCAGAAAAATCTTAAGACAATGGTTTGCATATTTTTTCATCTAACTGGCGATTTTCAACAACCAGGGAATTATATTTTTAAATTAGTATTAATAAGTTCTTATAGGAAATTTTGGGGAAATCTTAATGAAAGTCGTATTTCTATCTTTTGGGGTTTTTTTGACCCTACAAGGGATTTTCAGAACTACATGCTATTTTGAGAACTACATTAGCACCAAAGAAAGTATATTGAGGGTGTAATGCATTTCAAATTATGAGATGAGAGCTGCATAAATTAATTCCATAGCTTAAGGACAAATTTTACTTCTTCTAACAGCTTGTATTCCTATTTGTACTGTGACTGACTAACATTTCACAGTTTATTAGCATCTGCTCCATACCACAAAACTCATTCTTGTGTACTATTTCAGAGTTATAGACTTTCATTTGGAAGAATTAAAGTGCCTTATTAGTATTAGCCTAAAGAAATTACTTTGCCATGGTGAACTCTACACCATCTTTTTTTTTTAAACACATACACATGCACACAGTCACACACACATAATATGTTTAACATCTCACTAGCAGGCCATATTATGAAAATAGAACTTCATTTCAAGTGAAATATTGTGCCTTTTCTGCTTATCATTCAATTCTTTATTGTCTAAAATGAAACATCTAACCAAAACTATAATGAAAAGTGCTTTAGTGGAAGATGGCAGCTTTAGAAGGAGAGAAGATTGGTAATATTGTTCTAAGTAAAAATAAACTTCAAAATTGGTCCAACGATAGATAATGTTCAACTGCTGTAGAAACAGAAATTCTTTTTAAATTTCTAATATTTGCATGTTTATTAAAACAATAAATAACAAAAGTGTAGCATTTGCCTTACTAATAGTGAACAGCCAGTTCAATTTCAAAATGAAGCAAAGAATTTTGTTAATTAGAATTTTATTTACTCTGAATTTTCATTTGCTTTATCTTGCGGAGTAAATATGAACAAAATATTTAGACATCACAATAATGGCATCAGCAAAAAAAAAAAATGGCATCAGTAACAATTAGCAGACAGAGCTGTTTAATCCTTAGTAAAAATAAGATTTGAAATGAAAAACAGAAACAAGTCCTTATGTATGTCAGCTAATACACTGTTGCTAGGAATTACATCTTCAAGAATAAGTAAAATAATTTCCTGCAAATAATTCTTCATTTGAATTTTTAAATAGCTTCTTAACTAAGAGATAAAATTGGGGCCAATATAGCTCTTTAATTGTAGATGTTTTAGTTTCTCATGCAAATGGATAGTTCTCCTATTGCTATAAGTTATATCTCATCTAAGTCTCACTCAATTTAAAAGTTTATTTCAGGGTAAGATGCACAATGTGGATACTTACTCTGAGTTTATTCTTTAATTATTGTTGAGTGCTTAAAAAATTATGTCATCTGTAAAGGAATTAGTTCTTTTTAATTTATAAAACTGGAGATTATTCCATCTCTATATTCTTATTCATTAATATTCTAATACATTTATAAAATCGGTGCTTATTCCATCTCTAAGTTATCTAATAGGGCCTGATAGTCTACAATTGAAATGATCATTTATGAATAGAAAATATCAAGGACAACTTAGCTTAATGCATATGTGTTACTTATACATTACTCTTCCTAGAGATTCTCTATAAGTTTATTATACTAGTGAATATAATCACAACTATGTATTTCTACTAGAAGTTATTATACCATAATACTGTGTTTCACAAATACTTCTGTTCACAAACAATTTGGTTCACAAACAGAAGTGTTAGTCAAAATTTTGTTTCTGTTCACAACTCAACATCCAGTGATGAACAAGACAGTTGCCATTTTCCCATCACAAACACAAATTTGATCATCTTCCCCAGAATCGCAGAATGAACTAAGTTCTTGAACTGAGGGACAACTATACTGTGTTGTACAAAGTAAATAAAAGGTAAACTGGCAATCAATGTTTCAGGGCAATCTAACTCTCAGGATGACTATTAATATGAATATGGAATATGAATATGGAAATAGCAGATGCTTTTGATTTTGTGAACTTGGCGACTCAAAATTGTCTAAGATTTTAAAATTTGAAACACCATTAATATACAACATATATACTGGTAGAGAGAAACAAATTGATGCTCTTAGTCACTGGTTTTACATGTTTAGCTTAGTTTTAGATTGCACCTCGATGTTCAACCAATCCGTTCCCACTATTTTTTAAAGTGTTGGAAAGAGGAGATTAAAATACACTGATGGGTAAACAATTTTCTCTGAAGACTAGACGTTTAACTTAAAGTCTGTATCCATATAATCATAATGTTTAAAATAACATTTAAATGTTTCTAATTTATATTGATTTATTTAATATATTTATGTCAGTTATTTGGTCTATTTTTATTTTTTATACATGTGAATATTCTCTATCATATACATGACAACCTCTTTTGTTCCTAAACAACTTTATGAATATAACTCATATACAGACCAAATTATAAATTCTTGAAATTTTACTAACTGAAGATATGGATACCTAATATTTTACTTCTCAAAATTCTAAGAAAGTAAGGACGCTTAGTACATATTCAAGATAACAAATTTAATGAAGCTCTTTAATATCAACTTCAGAATCTTTTCTAAGAATTAGGCATCTTTGGAATTTGTAGAACATAGCTTTTGTGCCTCTAGTCTGAAGATTAAATCTGAATATCTTTTTAAGCTGTAACATGAAACAGGTGTGTGATTTTTGTACATTACTGAATGACTCAAAACAAATTCCATGCACTGGAGTTGGGATGTCTTATTTCTTCAGAAAGACAACAATTGCCAATGATTCTTGTTTATAATTAAAAGTACTTATCAAATTATATTGTTATATGGTTATACATTCTCATTTATATTAAAAATAAAAACTATAGCGTAACATATAATTTCTATCTACATAAATACATTAATTGAATGAAATGAAATAAAATGGTCAATACATGTATTTATATATACATATATATGTAAAAAGGAGAATCTTACCTATTTATTAGCAACATAACATATATTTCTTAATGAATTTAATTTACGGTAGCTGTGCTAACACACTTCAAATATTACCAGCTGCTGTATACATGCCACCCAGCTAATTCTGCATGTTTACCTTATAACAATGTGATAGTATTCATAGTATCAGTAAACTGATCCATATTATTATGACCATGATAGTTTGACTTGAGCACATAATAAAAACATTTCTATTGAGGAACTGGGGAAGTATTACTTACTAGATTCAGGATCAGAATTTCCATCCCCTTCAGTGCGGTTGTTGGGTGCAATAGGATCGAAATATATCTCCTGAGGATAGCCAAGGGGCAGAGCATGGGATATACTGCTTGCATTATGGTCTCCTACTCCACCATCACTGCTGCTTTCCTGAGAGCCTTCTGGTAGGTGAAATGTGACACGTCTCTGGGATTGAAAAGAAGGAGAAAAATTATAGGGTTTCAGCAATTATCTGAATAATTGCATAATGCACCCAATTTAGAAAATATATTATTTCAGCTACATCGTGAAGCCATATTAACATTATCTTGAGTTGTGAACAATTTCAGGCTTTTGTAGACAGGCATCTATATTTTCAAACATGCTTCACCCTGAAAGGAAGTTGTTCCTATTGTATTTCTAAACAGAGCTCCTGCACATGCAGAATGAAAGTCAACCTGTCTAAAGCAAGATACTGTCTGCCTTTATAGGCATTTGAGAACTTTGGAAATGGTGTTGCCATTTCAATGTGGATGCATTGAGCTATCATTTGACAATAGTTGATATTTTGAATAGCAAGCATAGATAAAACTAGCAAAATTTTATTTTTTATCTGTAAGACGCTGGTGAGCTAAAACAGTAAATAATCACAAATTTATTCAGTCATGTAAGCATGAAAAATAAAAGGATGAATCCACCGATTTATAATTCAGATACTAGAGTGTGTTCAGATACTTGAGTGTTTTTAGAGTTGTTTCCGCATCTTCTAACCTGTTCCATTGATCTTTTTGCCAGTACCATGCTGTTTTTACCACAGTAGCTTTATAGCATAATTTCAGGTCAGGGATTGTGATGCCCCTGCCTTGCCCAAGTTGCCCAGGATTGTTTTTGCTATTCTTGGTCTCTTCTGGTTCCAGATGAATTTCATGATTGCTTTCTCTAATTCTGAGAAGTATGTTATTGGTATTTTGATTGGAATTGAATTAAATCTGTATAGCACTTTAGGCAGTATGGACATTTTCACTATGTCGGTGCTTCCTACCCAAGAACACAGGATATCTTTCCATTGTCTGATATCCCTTCCAATTTCTTTTTTTTTTTAGAGTACTGTAGTTTTCAATAAAAAGAACTTTTACTTGCTTTGAGAGATAGATTCCTAAGTATTCAATTTTTTGAAGAGATTATGAAAGGTATATCTTCTCTTATTTGAGAGATCCAAATGAAAACAATGCTAAGATTCCATCTCACTCCAGAAAGAACAGCTATTATCAAGAAATCAACCAATAACAAATGCTGGTGGGGCTGCGGGGAAAAAGGAACTCTCCTCCACTGTTGGTGGGAATGTAGACTGGTCCAACCACTGTGGAAATCAGTGTAGCGATTCCTCAGAAAACTGCAACTAGAGGTTGTAAATACAGACCTGAGGATCAATAGAACAGATTAGAAGATGCAGAAACAACTCCAAAAACACTCAAATACCTCATCTTTGACAAAAGAGCCAAACACCCCCACTGGAAGAAAGATAGCCTCTTTAACAAATGGTGCTGGAAAAATTGGTTTGCCACATGCTGGAAACTAAAACTAGATACATGTCTCTCAATTTGGTTTAACTTATTTGCCTTTTACTATTTGATTGATACATGTTTAATACCTAATATCAGTTTTCTGTACGGACTCATAAAACAAGGGTATTCAAATTGTGAGTTTTTTACTTAATTTGTACATATATGGGGAATTATTAAATATCTTATGAAAATAATACCCTATGTCTCACAAAGAAAAAAGGTAGTTTACTTTTTTAGTGTTAAGATGATTATTGTGGAGTATAAAAGGGCTATCATTTTCATGACCACATTATAATTTGTCTATATGCAGCTCTTCAAGGAAGCTATGACATACAAATTAAAATGAATCTTTTGATTGTAATGGTAATTTAGTAGGATGAAAATAAATCCTGAATTTTTCATGAGTAAATGTATGTTTTATGTCTAGTTATTTTCTGCCTGTAACAGAGAGAAATCATACAAAATACCTCTACCTAAAATCTATATGCCTAATTTTTTAGCTCCAATTAATCAAAATGTCAGAATACCTATATATGAGTAGACAAATTATGCTGGTTTCACTTAGCTAAATCATGTATAGACAAAATAACCAATCTTCAAAATTTTTGCATCCATTATACCTCATGAAGTCATAATTCCAAAATGAAAATCAGGTGAATATCTTTATATTTACATAACATGATGCAAATGACATTTTAGAAAATTTAATCTGACACCAAAGAATCTTTTTATAGATAGACCCATCTATGAGTCTCATTATAGAGTGCTTGAATATCATGTTCTAATAGGCTCATTACAATGACCTGTCAACATTTTCAAACTCATTATAAAACCTTGGACTCCCCCTGACTCCAATTCTAATATACCCTGCACAAGAATTTCTTTAGATTCACTACGATTATCAGTATTTTGATTAGAAAGTGTAATCATAAGTAGGATTTTTTGTGTTTTAAGGATTACCATATTCAATGATTTTGATTCATGTACAAAACATTCTGAATATAAATCTAATAAGCATATTCTAATAATATGATTTCATGTATTCTGTGATAACAGCTTCATTCTGGATTTCAGGAATTTCTGAGTTTTCTAATGGGTATGTTTCTTAGCAAGTGAATCTACAATTAATCATGGTATGAGAAAGTAAAATGTGAAAGTAGCTCAGTTAGACACTCAAGTGAAAATTTTCACCTGCACTGTATAGTGAGTTCACATATCTCACTTGATGATCATATCCTAGTATAAAAATGACATAGCAGGCCATTTCATTTTACAGAAAGCTTTTATTATTAGATGTTATAATTTGTAGTTATAAAACATCTTACCTTTCCAATTCAAGGTATCAAATGACCTATTGTTTTTTATTGTTCCATGTCAGAATATTTAAATAACCCATCTGATTTCTCATTCTCCCTTTCATGTAACATTCCCTAGGATTTTACACTTCAGTGAATTGTTTGTCTTAAATTACCATAATACACTGCTACCGTGTTCAGAAAATCCCTCATGGTGCACAGTCGTACCAGAATAACTTGCTGTCAACTATAGTCTGTCACCAGATTTTTCATTCTACTTGGACATTATCTCTCTCTGCATATGTGCGTGTGTGTGTGTGTGTGTGTGTGTGTGTAAATCAGGCATAAGTCACAAAATTATTGATGATTAGAAGACTACATAACATGTCGTTAAGGCATCTTTCTTTGAACCATGATTCATTTCAGCTCAATCAGCATGGAGTTAATCAATTTGTATTGTAGATAGGCAAAGTGAAGCTTGTTCTTTCAGAAATGTTGTTGGCTGTAAGTTGTTAAATTGTGAATTACTAGAGTTTATATGAACTTTTAAATTGAAACATTATTTTAAACATTCACAGAAATAATTGTTTTATACAAAATTAAAATGCAACAGACCTAAAACAAAACATGATTTCAAACTGCTATGTGTCCAAAATGTCACTGGAAACATGGCAGAGTGATGAATAATAACTCAACCTCTTCAAATTTCAGATTTCAGACTCTAGAAAACACCAAATTGGAGAAGAAAAAAGAGAGAAGCAGTTCCCTGGAAACAAGGAGGGAACTGACAAAAAAAAAAAAAAAGTTACAGAGAAACTGAAGAAACAAAACACAATGTGGAGAAGGGAAAAAACCAGCTGTACTTTCTCTGTGGTTTGTGGCTGCTCATAGCTCATCTCAGTTTGCAAGACAAAGTGAATTCCATGGACCCCAGGGGACCTCAGGGAAAAACACTGCAGGGGAAGTGACAAGATGCTATCATTTGCAGGGAGAATTTGCAACTCCGTTCCCAGAGAGCTTTTCTGCAGGAAACAATTGGTGAGTGACTCTAGTAAAAATGTCCACCATATCCCTGAGAGAGTGCTTGGTCAGGTGCCATCTTGGGGGGAAGGGTGGTTGTTTGAATCTGGGAAGCAGACTAGCCACTTCACTGCACTTTGTGGCCCTCAGTGCTGCATTCCCAGCATGACTGGGTGAGAGACTGGGGTCAGCAAGCAGGCTGGAAAGATACACCCTGGGCGGATTCAGCCAAAGGACATAGGTCAACTCGTACAGTCAGACTAAATTGCTGTGGATTTGAAAGTAGGAGCGTTGGTGGCCTTGCCCTACAGTCTGCAAATGCTTGCGTTCAGTCTTTTCTTATGGGTGTGTTTCTTTTCTTTTTTCTTCTTCACTAGATTACTGTGTTTGGGGGAATTTTCCCTAGTCTTTTTTCCTGGCTTCTTATTTTTCTACTTTTTTTTTTTCTCAATTGTTTATGTCTGTTTTCTTTCTTTCTTCTTCTCCCATTTTAAATCCCCCCCTTCAATTCTTCTGTCTTATTTTTATTCTCCATAAAATTTGTGTCTTTCCCTTTTCTATGTTGTTTTTCATCAGATTTCTTTTCTATTATCTTTTACTTATTCTGTAAACACCCCTCTAATCCCCAATAGCATCCTTTGCCCCACTTTACTTTTCTCTTTCTTGTATCACATATTTTAAAGTTTCACACTTTCTACATGCATTCTGCTGTTCCCAATCCCTATATCTTTTTATAACACAATTGTAACATTCGATTGATTTTTAGATAGTTGACATTATCAAATTACTGATGAATTATTTTGTACAATTAGTGGAGATATACTTATCATATTTGGTGCATGTTAGCTGCTAATCATTACCTGTGTTGTTTTGGTGTTTATACTATAATTGTGAATTTCTTCTCTAGGGTTAAGTGTGGCACATAAATGGCTCTTATGGTATGTCATATTCAATTTATCTTGGATGATATTACTGTAGCTGATTTGCTTGATATGACTACGGTTGCAAAATTGCTATTAATTTGTTTTCTCCATAAGGAGACACTCACATGACATTTGTGACATTAATATAAGTGTACATTTCCAGAGAACTCAGAGTTGGCCCAAATACACTGCATTGTACACTTCCAAATTAAATGAGGTTGTCAGCTCTTGGAAAAGAGGCAAATGACTGTAGTTAGGCATGCCCAAAGTACAACAGTGAAAAGCAACTAAAGAGATCTATATGTTAGGAAGGAAAAAACAAAACAAAACAAAACAAAAAAAAAAAAACCAAACTTTACACTACACTACAAATTTCCCCAAATGTTAGTCAGCACAATACAAAACAAATAAAAACCATAGAAATTTGAGAAGACAAGCCAAAAAATGCCTCAAAAAATTCTGAACTTCCCCAAAGAAAATCCAGTGAGCACACAAAGGATGACTAGCATAAGCCACACACTCGAAGTACTCAAAAGGATAGCAGAGGTGGTTAGAAAACATGTCCAAAAGGTACTCAGCAGGAACACAGAAGACATAACTAAACAGGTGATGTAAATAATAATGAGGTAATGTAAGTGATGACACTAATAAAAAGCTAGCTGAGATAAACAGAATGATAGAAAATATGGAAGACCAGTTTAGCAAAGAACAAGAATACGTAAAAATGTTTCAATCAGAAATGCAGGAGATTAAAACTATTTTGAAAGACTAGGCAGCATAAGTGACCAATTTGTGAGGACAGAATTTCAAAACTAGAACGCAATGATGCCTTCAAAGACCACCTACTCGAAGACAATTTAAAAACAAGAAAAGAGCATGAAAAATGGATCCAACAGCTTCTAGATGATAGAAAAAGATTAATCTAAGAAGAATAGGTATAAGTTAAAAATCAGAAGATTACAGAAATAAGAAAAAAAAACCTGTTCAAAGAAATACTGGCAGAAAAAAAAAGATATACTGGCAGAAAAATGTTAAAAATATATGGAAAAGAAACAAACATACAGAAAAATGAGGCATATAGAACCCCCAAAAGCTATGAGCAAAAGAGAACCTCTCCATGTCACATAATACTCAAAGTATAAGAAGTCCATCACAGGGACAAATTTTTTTTTAAAGTTGTTAGAGAAAAGCAAAGAATAACTTATAAAGGTAAATGCACTGGAATTACAGAAGACTTCTCAACACAAAGCAAAAAGGCCAGAAATACTTGGAGTAAAGTGCTTAAAGTCCTGAAAGATAGCAACTTCTACCCGAGACTTACATACCCTGCAAAACATTCATTCAAAATTGATGAAGAAATATGATTTTCCATTACAAGCAGCACCTGAAGAAATTCATGATCATGAAACCAGCAGTACTCAGGGATAACCTAAAAAGAGACAATGAAGCCATCAGTGCTAATAAACCAAAAAGGATGAATGAACATCACAGGATAAGCAGCTAAGCAAAAGAAAAGAAAAGAAAAGAAAAGAAAAGAAAAGAAAAGAAGAGAAGAGAAGAAAAGAAAAGAAGCAAAAGGAAAACAATGTCATGACAAGAATGAGGCAATGGCTTTCACTCATTACTCTCAATATGAAATGTCTCAACTTCCCAATAAAAGTATTCACACTGTAAGAATCAATCAGGAGACTTCTGGGAAATGGTGGAGCAGAGAGAAGGAGAGGAAGAGCCTCTCTGAGATTTGTTGTCCAGACACTGGAATATAGCAATTTAGGGAAGAGAAGAAGGAAGGAAGCGTGTTCTCAGGACACAGCAGGGAGCTGAAGCAAGAGTTGAAGCCCACAGGGAAAGCAAAAGGAGAGACCAGCCCAGAAGAAGAAGGTAACAGACAAACAGCGCTTTCTCCCTGAGCTCCGGCTTTTTTGCAGCCCCTGGGTCACAGGCCTGGATCACGGTCTGGGCTCACGGTCTGGGCTCACGGTCTTGGGTTACAGCTCAGCTCATGGCTAATAATTTGCAGCTGGGGTCATGGCAGCAGTGGACAGCCCTGCACGCCCCCAGTACACAGCCCGGCTCATGGCCCCAACTCGCATCCCCAGCTCTCTGCATGAGTGACGCAGTTTGAGCCTGCAGACACACAGTGACTACTGGAGACCCCAGAGACCTCCATGGGAAGACACACAAATGGAGCAGAGCAGTGGACACTGAAGACTGCAGTGGCTGGTGAGTTACCTGAGTCATCTGATCTCAGATGGCCCCCAGGAGAGAGTGGCGATCAGCAGATCACCATTTTGGAAAGGGGCCAAACTCAGAACTCAGAAAAGCTGCAAGTGACTTTTGGTCCTGAAGCAAGGCAGGGCAAGGTGGGGTAAGGTGGGGCAAGGCAGAGCAGAGTTCAAATTCAAATTGGAAGGAGGGAAAGGAGCCAAGTTCAAACTGGCAGGGAACTGAGTCCAAGCCCGTAGGAGACACACAGTGTGTCTCCAGCTGAACAAATTGGATTTCAACCCCACAGCCAGTGATCAGGCTGAGCATCAATGGAACGGGTGAAGCCTTGCTACTGAACCCAGCTGGGAATACTCACTACCCTGACAAAATCTACTGCTGGGATTAATCAACAAGGACCTGGGTCTGTCTACTCTGTCTACCAGTGACAGTAGAGACACACCTGGAAGTAGACATTTTATTTTATTTTATTTTATTTTTAATATTTTTTTCCCTCTCTGCTCTTCTTTTTCTTGTTTTTTTTTCTTTTTCTTGTTTTTATGGGAAAGTGACTTTCCAGTTTTT
Source organism: Hystrix cristata (assembly GCA_004026905.1). Classification (NCBI taxonomy): domain Eukaryota; kingdom Metazoa; phylum Chordata; class Mammalia; order Rodentia; family Hystricidae; genus Hystrix; species Hystrix cristata. The sequence continues at coordinate 951 of PVJO010032900.1, read as the reverse complement.
TTGCTGTTTTCTGTGTATCTGTTGTTCTATCCTTGTTTTACTTCTTCCTTCTCTCCTTTCCTTATGTTTCCTTTACCAGTTCCCCAAAGTTTGCATAATTTCCCCCTGGCTTCCAACCTTGATTCTCATCTCTTTCTCTTCTTCTATTTCTCTATCCTTTCCTCCAAATCTCTTTTGAATTTTCTCCGCTGAGAGCAAAATCACCATATTGAGGTCATATTTACTGCATACAAGTTTCTGGTTTATTTGGGATATTGTTATATAACTACAAATCTAGTTCATAAGGTACAAAGTGGCAGATCAATAGTTACTACAGTTTGTTATTTTCTAGATTGTGTCTGATGCTATCGTTGTTGCTAATTGTACTACTTTAGCCAATGTGACAGAACTGTTCTACTCAGTTCTTCCTTGCATGCCAAGATGAAGACTAGCAGAGGGTCACAAATAACACTATAGGCCATGGTCAAAAAACTAAGGGCTGGCCAAATAGATAGCAACTTCTCAGCCCCAATAAATTGAAGAGGCGAGATTTTGCAACAGACTCATAATACAAAAACCAGCTACACCTGTCAAAATAAAAAAAGCTACCTGCCACAGGCAATTCATAAGCATCAACTCAGGAACTAAACTAAAGAAGAAAAAATATAAAATGAGAAGACACACAAATAAGATGCAACCCCATACCTCCAGCTCACCAAAAGCAAACCCAGGGGGTAATGAAGTGGAACCACCTGAAAGCTTCCCACCCAGATTCTTGGAAGCAGTAACAGCAGAAGTAACAAAGCAGATGAGTGAGGCTCTAGAAAACATCAAAACAGAAATCATTTCCATGATGAAAGACATGATTAGTGACTCTAGAGCAGATATAGATAAAATAAATAGAAGATCTTAGAAAAATGATGGAAACCATAAATGCCCAACACAGGAAAGAAATGGAATTCATGAAACAGA
>PVJO010032899.1:0-12669 GCA_004026905.1 Hystrix cristata | reverse complement strand
TTTTTTCCTTCTATTCTGTCTATGACAATTATATAATTTTTAAAAATATAGGCTATTAATAATATATAAAAGAAAATATATTAAAATTTTAATGTTAATGTTAAATTATTTTCTCAAGACTGAAAACTATAAAATCATAGAAAACTAGTTAAAACTCAGTTGGGATTTCAATATTTCAATATTCCCCAATTAATTTGTCATATAGTATTTCATATTAAAATGTTACCATATGAAGGTAGAGTTGGATGTAATTTAGAATCCAAAATTAGAGCACCGTGCCTTACATACAGCAAGTACTTGCCAACAGTAAGACTATTCTCCTTCTCGCTTAATCTCTCTTTACATCTGTTTCGTTCAGATTTTAGTTAAAAGCAGATTTATGTAACACACAGTATCTCTGTTTATATTTAGAAAAGCTATGCTTAACATGTAATGGTGTGCTTAATACGAAAGGTTGTGCTTAACATATAATGTGAATGGTTTGAATAGTATAATGTATAAAAGGATTTTGGGGGTTATATGTGTGTGAGCAGTTCAATACCTCAAAGTCATGAAATTGTATCTGTATTTCTTAGTCGTTCTAGTAAGAAAGAAGAGACTAATGGGTCTCTCTCTTTCTGAAGGGCAGCCCGAGGTAATAGGACACATCCCTTAGCACATCATGTTACTGTTGAACCTGCTGATACTTGGTGCTATACATGTTGCCTCAGAGGTTTTCAGTCTTTCATCTACCTTCAGCATTCCTTGCTATTTCAGTTACCTACTGCTCTGTGACAAACAATCCCAAAAAGCAGTGACTTACAATAACAATCACAGGATTGTGATTCTAGTGAGAAATTTCAGCACAAAATGGTGGGAATAATTCACCGTACTCCATTATGCTAGGGACCTCGGGTATAATGTCTCTGCTTGCTTCTCAGTTCCAGGCCTGAAATCATATATTTTATGTTTTTGTTTTAGCAGCACCCCACTCCTGGTATCAATTTTTCTTACAGCTTTCTACTGGCACATAACAAACCACCCCAAAACTTGGTAGCATTAAAGAAGAAACATTTTATTCTTTCACGATTTTGTAGGTCAGATTCTCAGAGAATAATATTGTATCTGCTTTATAATGTCACTAGAATAAACTGTGGTGACAAGAATGTCTGAAGCTAATTAAAATAGGTAGAATGAGACCATGTACCCAAAATCTTGTGTATGGATAACAGTTTAATTCTTTGGTTCTCCTACAATGACTTGTCCAAGTGGTTAAATTGAATTCTTCATAGGTAGTGGTTTCAGTGATCCACAAGGTGATATTTCAAGGGCACAAAGTCCATGTCTAAGCATTTATCAAGCCCTCTTCTAACGTCCATTTCACCATGAAAACCACATGACCAAGTTCAGAGTCATTATGAAAAAAGAACACACAGTAGTGTAAATAACAGTATGTGTGATTTACTGGAGACTGTAAAATTTATCGTGACTGTTATACTGCTGTACCTTAAAAAGACATCCGAAACTCCATTAAATTGTGCTTCTATCTTTTTGTTAGTGTTATCATTTGAAAGACCTGCTTATTTTGAAGAGAGGGAACAGATTCTCAATTCATCTTTTGCCAGACTCAGATGATGCTCATTTGATACTGATTGAAAAAGCTGAATGGATGGAACCTTTATAGAACAGTATTTTTAAGATGTGAGCTACAGGTTTAGTTTTGGAAGATGCTATATAAATAGGAGTTCCCTGGTCACATCTAAAGGAATTTGGGTATAATATTGATACCTATACTCCTTTCTTTTCTCTTTGTGTTTTTTTTTAATACAACTTTCACAAGGAGGTATTTTACTCAAGAGGTGAAATCTATTTCTCTACCGCTTGAATTTATATTGTGCTATGACTTGCTTTGTGCTACTGAATAAAATTAAAATGGTATTTTAGCATTTTCAGCTACAGTTCCAGGAGATTTATCACACTTCTATTATTTCTTCTGTATTCCTGCCTCTGTTAGGAGAACAAGCTCATGTCAGCTTTCTAGACCGAAAGAAACAAAGTCAAATCGCCAGCCTGCTAGCTGACATGATAAGTATGAGCAAGTTCAGAGAGTGACGCCTAGTCCAAATACACAGACTTTTGAAAAATGCATAGATTCAAAATCTTGGAATAGTTTATTATGAATCAATAATCAATTGATAGAAGGATGCTAAGAATGTATAATACCCACGCATATAATATTAACTGAGCAAAGAAATAAACTACAAAACCGAATCAACAATTAAGTGCATAATTCTGTTTAGCCAAATTTCCTCAAAATTATCTGGCTCCAGGACTTTATACAATATCTTCTTTTATTCTTTAATTTCAAAAATTAAGGTGTTAACTGCTACACTTGTGCTATAATATAGCACACACACAGGAGACATAAGCGGAATTCACCAATTACATAACATTTAAACTACAGTTTCCCAGGAAATAGGAAATGGAGAGTCTTTCATTATTTCTCTGCTTTGAAATAACGTTAATTTGGCTGATAGTAGTTTGTGGCATATATTTTCTTCAAATACATTCTGTTCTTATAACAAAATATTCTCCATCTTCAGAATTCCAGTACAAAAATTTGTAAAAGACCATTATGTGGTCGACATACTTGAGGTTTAGTCATTCACAGTGAGGCCTGTACCTGTGTTCAGGAGTGGATGACTTATGGGTCAATACTGAATTATGCAGGTAAAAAGCTCTCAAAGTGTTTCACACAAGTCCAGTAATAAGACCCTGCAAAGGACACAGTTGAATATAATGCAACAATTTCAATTTTCCTGCCATGTGAAAAGTTACATGGTCTTAAAATAAAAGCTGGTGTATCTACAGAAAGTAAGATCTCTCTGGAGATGCAATTTTGTCTGTTTTCATCATAGTCTCTAGGGTAAAAGACAAGAAAAATGTGCTTTCTTAAATTTGAAGAACTTTGAATGTTAAGTTGAACTTTACACAGAAATTTAAAAATGGTCTTTATATTGCAGGCTGTCACTAAATTGTTATGTCTATGATCTCTGTGGAAAGCGACTAGGATTTTTATAGATTTGAAATTTAAGAACTTTTGATTTTGCAATCCTGTATAGTTTTAAAATTTGTGTGTAGATCAAAATTTAGGATCAAATTAATTTAACAAGAAATGTTTACAACCAATGAAGACAAACAATTATGAAAGACAGTTTAAATCATTCAGTGCAATTATGGTGTTTAATTATTATTAACTTCAATTTTTAAACTTTTATTAAGTATTAGCTCTTTTTACTCCTCCGTGTACGTAATAATTGTAATTGTCTTGCTGTTAAAGACAAGTATTTTAAATTGAACATTTGAGGAAAATAAGTAATCATACAGGCCATTAAAATCTATATTTACTTAGTAGTTGGTAATCATTTCAATTCAAGAATAATGACAGATTCCAAATGTAGAAATTTATTCTTAGAAATAATTAGAGGTGTGCATACATGTTTACATCTAAGAGTATTTATACAGTATTATTTACAAAACCCATAAAAGTTTAATACTAGAAATTATAAAAGTCAGGTTTATTGTGACGTGTTTAGGGAGTGCATGTGTGTATCTCAAAACTCTGAGAGTTGACTCACATAAAGTACTCAGTATGATAATTGTTATGGCTTATGTCTAGCTGTCCCCGCAAAGCCTCCTGTGCTCATAGGTAGGGCTTTTTGGAAGTGGCTGGATGGAGGGTGTGCAAATGTGGATTAAGGGTGTGTGAATATGCATTAACGGCTTGATAACTAAATCAGTCCACTGATTGCTTTAGCATAGTTCTGGATGTGGACAATGGGAAGTCTCACCTTCTGCGTGGGTGGATTTCAGCCTGGATTGGATGAAAAGGAAAGGAGGCTTGCTTTGCCACATCACTTTGCTGCCTCCTGCCTACCCTGCCATGGACTGTTTCTCCTCTGTGATACCTCCTGTCATGTCACACTGGGAGCCAGTCGACTATAGACTGAAATGTCTACAAACTGTGATCCAAAATGAACCTGTCCTCCTCTCACTTTGGGTGTAGGGTACTTTATCTCAGCAACAAGAAAAGTAAAACAGTGACTTACAAGTAGTATTTAAAAATTACTCACTGCAATCACATTCAGTTGCTTCAGACTTCTTTCTTCTTGGCCACAAACATGGTTTTTAGTCTTTTTTTTCAGTACTCATGTTACTGCACTGGTGCAAGACTGTAATGTTATTTGCTATAATTGCCTCCAAACTGATGTCCAAGCCAATAATATTTTTTTTCTTCATAGTCTCTGGAAACAGAAATATTTTGTTCATTGTAATTGTATAGGTATATTTTACATGTGGGGAACTTCATGAATAATTATAGGTGCAGAAAGTACTTAAATGTGATGTATTTCTGCATTTGTGGTAAGGAAGGGACAGCATGTGAGATACAATGGGTTAAATGCCTGATAAATTAATAGAGATTGTAATGTAGGGAAAGGGATCCCCGTAGGTAGGGAAAAGATAGGGTAAAGGCCTCATTAGACTCAGAAAGGCAGCCAGCTATAAACAAATATTTAGAGACTTAAAGGCAGCCAGATTCCAACAGTCAGAGAGACAAAGGGGAAGAGACTGGTTCCGGGAAGGTCCTCAGGTAATCTATTAGCAAAAAGAACACAAACTCCTCTTTTTTGATTTTTACATCTGTGCATTACCTGGCCCTAAACCACCTAAACCACCCACCCGTAATTTCAAAGAAGAGTCATATAGCTATGAGAAATCAAGGCAGAGATAATTGATATGCCCAGGAGCCAACGAATTCCAAAGGCCAACAGTAGGGAAGGAACCTAATAAAAGAGACTGCAATGAGGGGTCCACGAGTGTTTTGCTTTCGAATGCTCCCTACTTGTCGAGTAGCTCTCTATCTTCTCTCTCTTCCCCCTTTTCACCACCTTTAAATAAATTATCTTCTCTTAATTTAAACTCGGTTTCTTTAGTTCTTTACTGTAGCTGAATTTATGATCTCTGGGAAGTATGTTTTCTAGCAGGACAGCAGCTCACAGTCCACCTCCGGACGTAACAGTATTGTAAAATTTATTGCATTGTCAATTTAGGCTTTAATTTTACATGTGTTACATAGATTTTTAATATATAATTTCATGATTCCGTAATATCTAAGAACATTTATTAATGCCAATTAGATTGTTAGCGAATTTAAACCTGTGGCATTAAATTACTACATATGGATACTGATAACTCCTGCATCGACAATCAATATTTCCTTTTTTCCCCTAAACCAACATTTTATGTCTAAGTCTATTCGAATTTTCATCAGGCTGATCAGTTGCCTCAAATGTAACGTGTTTAGACTTTTTTCTTTAATGTATTATTTTCTGTATGAATGAATAACACACACTTCACCTGGCCCACAGGTTAGATGCTTTACAATCATTATAATCTCTTCACTTTCTCTAATGTTTTTATTCCTTAAATAATAACAAAAATGTTTTTTAACCCCCCATACCTTATTTAGTCTACTTTTCTGCTCTTCTTTCTTGAATTTTGCCATACTGTCACTGCTATTTCTATTTCAAGTTCATCTTTTAATGCTTCAATGATTTTGCATCTCCTACAGAATAGAATTTTGATTTCTTGGAATAAAATTCAGAGCTGTTTAAGATTCAAAACCTTTCTTATCCCATTTTACATTGACTCTACAAGTTTGCTGTTACATTTCAAGAATACTAACTAGTCTTCAAACATGACACCAGAGCCCAGGTCTTTTGATGACTGTTTTCTTTTTTTTCTTTCTTTCTTTTTTTGGTAAGAGAGAACCTCACTGTGAAGTCCAGAGTGGCCATACTTAGCCCAGGCTGGCCTTGAACTTGCCAATGATAATCTTGCTTTTGCCTCCCGAATGCTGGGATTACAGACTTGTACCATCATGCCTGGGTAATGATTGCTTTTATAGTTCTTCTAAGAGTGTCTTTTTTGCTGTTTTCTCGGCAAAAGAACAATCATTTAAGGTGAGCTCATATACACTGACTCCTGACCATTTTCTACTCCACTCAACTGACAGCGTAGTCAATGCACTTTGTCTGTACTTCCCCCCTCTTAAGCTGTGCAGTACTAAATATTGTAAATGGTGGCTCATCTATGTGTACCTCCACACTTGGGTCGGGAGCTGGTACCGTGTATTTATATCATGTACCAGCAGAATGCACTTTCCAATCCCTAACGCAGGTATTCAATGAATGTCTCGAATAGATACGCAAGTCAAACAAATGCTGCATTCCACAGCTAAATATACGGCTGCCTTTCCAAGGTGGGCGAGTAAAGGTAGTAACTTCCTCACATGCTGCCTTGTATATCCTCTCCTAAAACTTCAATGAGACCTCCCCTGAGGAAGACCTTTTGGCATTTTCGTCGCTTTCTAGTAAATTCCACAAAAGCTTCACAGCCATTATAGGAGTACAATGCAAACCCCACAAGAAAACTAAAGGAAGCTCTATATTTTTACCCTCACCTAGATATACACATTCATGCTAAAATCTGCATTGCAATTCTTGCACATGACAATAAAATCCTTCAGGAAACAAGGAGTTTCAGTATTTCATTGGTATTGTAGTTTTCATGGCTGTCTATTCAGCTCTCTGGTTTTATTAACATTTTCCTGTTGTGGTATTGAGAAAGCTGCCAGAGCTGACTCCTAGGAGTAGATCCCTTAATCTCGATGCGAGGTCAGGACTTCATGTAGTGCAGCTGGTTAGCCCAAAAGCCTGTGGCCAACCCAGTTCTCTTGGGAACTACTGCATTTCTTGAGGTGGAGTTAATGTCCACTCAGGTCAAAACAATTTTGATGTTTGTTCTTTCATCAGGAAATCTTGATTGCCAGGAAATGAGGCAATACTTTGGAAATAGAGATCAAAGATTTTTGAATTTTAACCTTTATAGACAGTGAAAGAAAGATTAATGTGTAAATGTTACTTACATTAATTGGGGAAATGGAGATGAAATGAATAGAGAAGAAAGTACAGGTACACTGAATGAATAATCACGCACCAGTAATGGAGTATCGTAATTTAATTGAAGCTTACTATTACAGTTTTCACAGATATATTTAATTCAAGAAGTTTTCCCTTTGTGACTACTGTCAGCTCTAATTTTTGTCTTATGTCGAATTGGCTTTTTACCAGGATTTTTGATTTATGTAACTATTGTGTTTTACAGAGCTAAACTGCTTTTATTTTCACTTGAATAAATATATGTATGCGTGTGTGTACATATATATGTTACAATCACTGAAAATTATACTGACAGCCTTTATAAACAAAAAGTCATTATAAATTACTTATCTCAAATGTGACTATAGAATACTTTGTCAAACTACTCCATTCCCCCAAGTTTCCTACTTTTAAAGGCTTCAAAGAACTGAACTATTTAGGCATTTGTCAAGAACTAAATTGGCTAATTTTCAAGTATTACTCACAAATGATCTATTGATTAAACAGAATCCCTGTTAACTGAATAAAAATAACATTGACAAATTCCATCTTTGAACACAGTCCCAAATTATTCCTTTTATTTCTTGAAAGGTTAAGTAACTTATACAATTGTTGTTAAAGCTACAAACTATAGAATCAGTGTGACATTGTTGTACCCCGTTTGAGCCTAAGGTCTTTATTCTGAGTGTAGCTAGTAGATTTACTTTTTCTCTTTCGTATAGGGGCATTGTCTTTATCATAAACAACTATAGGTATGTTTTATGGGTAGTATTGAATAGAACAGACAAGATACATATTTAATAACTTATTCCGAGTTGCATTCTTTGTTATATTTAGTGTAATAGTGATATGCGTTGTGTATAAACCCAGTTATTTGTAAGCATTCAACACATACACAATATGACATATTCTAAGAGCAATGTCATAAGGATTATGTGAAAGGGATGATAAAATAATATTTCTCTTACAACTAAATTGCTGTAAAGAACAAAACCATCCCAGCCATGTACCTTACATTATTATTGGTTAATGGATCAGTATTAAAATTAGTAACACGTATAACTTAAATTCTAACATGAAGCTATTTGTGTTTGATGTTATCTGTTAATTCATCTGATGTTTCAGTTCACTGTTGCTTATTTTTATAGAATTTGATTCATGAATGGTCACATTAGTAATATCTTACTCACTATTCATTAGCTTTAATATTTTTTAGCCATAAACTTTATAATGAGAAAAACTTCCCACTCAGAGCAATGACGCAAAAAGAAATTGCCCTTCAGAGAACAGTGCAAATAAAGTGATTGTTCGGAATTCAACTAATCAAATAATTCCCATGCTCTGCTTACAAATTCTGTGAAAGTCTTCTTCCCAAGCGCTTTCTCTAGACCTTGTTCTTGTGCTACTGGATATGTGAATTACTGTCAGGCGCTCAACTAGAGCCTTTAAAATTTCAATGAGCCAAGTATTATTTCTAACACTATCCATAATAATATTAGAGCAATCCCTTACCTCAGTGTTTTATAAAGATCACATATAAATACTTGCTGATACAGGAAGCCGTATAATGGAATGAAAAGTAATTATTCAGTTAATAAGCTTTTACAGTTTTTCTTGTGTATTCAGTTTCACCATCCGCAGATACAACAACAACAAATTAAAAATATTTGAAAAAATTTGTCTGTATTATATACATGCAGACTTTTCCTTGTCATTATTTCTTAAATAACACAGTATAACCATTATTCACATAGCATTTATATTGTACTAAGTATTATAAGTTATCTAGGAATGAATTAAATTATGTAGTAGGACATAATGCGTATCACGTACAAATACTTTGCCATTTTATATAAGGGGTATAAGATGACAGATTGTTATATGCATATGTTTTGATATAATCTCTCGAGTGTGTCAAGACATGACCATATAGCTTTTAGCAATGTAATACAGGGTTTTGAGATATATTTTTAACTGCTTTATTACCAATTCATTTGGAGAGAGGACGTGTTCCTACTCTACTTTCTTCCTTTATGGGGTTAATTATCATTTAGTGCTGCTATAATTTTTGAGAATAGTGATTTAGTCAACTTTGTCTTGGCCTGACCTTCTGTGTCCCCCTTTTAGCCAACTGCCTTCCATTTTCGTGTATTTTTTCACAATTTATTAGTACGGTTATTGTCTTGAATCTCTTTATATCAAAGATATATAAACAGTCACCCCATTATCAAGTTCTTGCCACCTTTGTCCATTTATTTATTCATTCATTTATTTTCCTCAAATGCTTTAGCCATTGTAATTTATGTCTGAGGGACAGTTCCACTGTGTTGTATAGGAGATTGATTTGCAACTGTAGAGTAAGGCACATTGTGTTCCTTCCCACCAAACTTTATAAATGCTTATTTTATTAGATTCTTAAGGTAACTAAATACTGCATATTAGCTAATTTAGAACAGAAATTTATTCTCTTATATTTCTGGAAGCTTAGAGTCTGAAATCATAGTGTCTATAGGGCCATACACTAAGCAATACTCTAGAAGACAGTTTATTTTCTGTTTTTCTCATAGCTTCTAGGGTTGTTAGAAATCCTCAGTGATTTTTGACTTGTCTAGTCTCTGTCTTCATTGTCACATGGTATTGTGCCCCTTAATCTCCAGTAATAGGAGCCACCCTACACAAGTATGACCTTGTTTAAACTACTCACATTTGCAAAGACCATATTTCCAAATAAATTCACAATGTGTGGCTCTGAGGTGTAAGATTCTAGTTTATATTTTCGGTGGACACAGTTTAATCTACAACACTCACCAAACGATACAGCAGAAATCAGACACGGTCTCAACATTCATCACTAGAGGAGGCCCCCAAATCATCAGGCACAGCCTTTTAATGGTCTCATTTCCCACAAGGCAAACCGAAATTTTGGATTAATAGATGAATGCTAACAATGCTTATATGGTGTAGCTGTGTGCGTTTATACATCCTAGCTCTTATGCTTGTTGAATTACAAAAGGGCATAAAGATGATGTGTTACTTTCGCCTTTATTTTCACTAATCAACATAGGCTGCTAAAGTATCCTTAGATGAAAATTGCCACAGTTATAACCTAGTTGGTAAAAATATTAGTACACTTATAAATGACTCTGGTTTATGTCAATACTACTTCAGCCGTTCCCTAGCAAAGGCAAAATGAGTTACAGGCCCTCTGTGTGATAACTAGACTTCAAAAGGCCTCCAATCAGATGTTTAGTCCTCATATTGCTCCCTCTCGAAGAGAATCATGATTTTCCCGACCAATAGAATGCAAGAGAATCATTACGTGATTTCAGTAATGGAGCTATAAGATACCGCACAGAGCAGCTTCTGCCACACTGTATTTCTCATAAAGTCAGATGTGTGCCACAGTCATGCCGTGTGCCACAGGAATACACAGCACCCCTCCGAGGCCTGTCGTCCACAACCACACGAGTGAACTATCTTGAAAGATTTTTAGGTGCATTCAAACCTTGTAACTGCGGTCCTAGCTGACAGCTTGATGGTACCTCATGAACACTGATTTTGAGCCGTCTGGCTAAGCCACTCCTCAATTCTAGACACACAGAAACTGAGATAATAAAAGTTGTTTTCACTTGGTAGATTTGGGAGTAATATTTTTGTGCAGCGAGGGATAACTAATACACAGTATCAATCTTTCCAATATTTTATAATACTCTGATTTTATGTGTGTGGGAATCTGTTTTCCTATTCTTACAGTGAATGTTAAAATTTGTGGAAAATTCCAAGGCTTTATAGATGTTATTGAAAAATGCAGGTTTTTTTTTTTTAGCTTCTTATGGATTTGAGAACATTTTTCTCGCTCTATATCTGTAGCCTCTCATCTTTCTACCTCTAATTTGAGCACGGGGTCCTTTGGCTACTACTTTTGCATTTATCCCGAGAAGCTTCCTACTTTATATATGATAGTGTGGCTGGTGAACTAATTATATTTTTGGAGAGTGGCGTGACAAAGAAGAAACTGCTGACCAGAGCAAAGAATAGGGATTAATTCCCTCATTTAGAGAAAATAGCAACATTATGCTACTTCCTGTGTTATTAAACGTGCCCTTGGGTTTGAGATTTTATTTAGTTATTTAATACTGACACGATTTACATGTTCACATAGTCTAACTAAAACTCTCACTACTATGTTTATCTATTTCTCAGCTTTCTTCAGGGCTTTACAATTGCAAATATTATTACATGATAATTCCTCAGGGGTGCACTTTCTCTCTGAAACTCCTTAATTGTTCAAAATACCAATTCCTTTTAATTTCTGTCTCCCAGCCTCAGACATTAGGGATGCTAACTTCACTTGAGATTAAAATAAGCATTTGATACAGAGAAAGAATGTTATAAATTTAGAATGATTTTTTTAAGATCAATGATATTCCAAGTGAAGAAATTCTTATTTTTAACAGAGATGAAACTTATATTAGGTACTTATATTGAAACTCACCATGCAAGTTTAACATTCGGATACAGTTTAACCTGCTTTCATCAGACTTTTTCTTTCCATTATGCAGTTTTCATTATATTTTCCATTAGTGAAGAAAAGCAATGACCCAAATAGTCCATGCGTCTAAGACATATAATTTCAGAAAGGACCAACTACATTGATTTTTTTTCTCTGAAATGATATGCTGTGAAAGAGAAGACATAGAGATTCAATATAAAATAAGTACATCTTTCAACAGTAGGAAACAATTTGATCTCTGATTCCCACTGAATATAGCTTACTCATTTGAAAATCTCTTCCCCTTCAGATACTATTTTAAAAACATACACTTCATGCAAAGAATGAAGGTTCTTTGATGAGTTAATAAAATACAAGTTCACATTATTTAAGAGTAGGTGAGAAACAATTTTCACAGATGCTAACATGAAGACACATTTATCTTATTGAAATGTTGTCACTAGTGTGTCTATGGCTACAGAAATTCTGAAAGTGCTCTTTATTATTGATAATTTCAAAGAATCTCTGACAAAAATATAACAAAGGGGGAGAAGATGAAGAAAGTGTCAATAGAAATTCTCTCATGTATGAGGCAAGTAGGTTAATAGGAAAAGAAGAGACCGGGGAAATGCCATCATCCACCGTAACTCAGAAGAATTAGGTTCAAATGAACAAATGATAAGGCAGGAGGAGACCTACCTGTATATAACTATGAATGCTACCAAAAAGCTGTCTAGGAATTGGATTAAGTAAGAAACACACTGCAAGAGGCTTTCTTAAGGCAAAGTTTGAGAAGTTGAAGTTCCAGGCTAATTATGATGATAAAAATACAGTAATAGCCACATCAGTTCTTATGTTTTGAGTGCCTTCTTTAACAAAGAGATACACTACTTAATGAGGGAGAAAGCTCTGAAGGTTGCTGCGGGTAATATGAGGGAGAGTGAGAGAGGGAGAGAGAAAGACAGAATGAACACAGAGAGGTGAAGATCCTTGTACTTCTATGTTTTCCCAGGCACTTTTCTCCAGTCTGAAGAGGCAGAAAGATCTCTGAACTGGGTACAGTTGTTTATTTAATTTATTTATCTATTTTTGTTTTTCGTTTTTGAGACAGGGCATCACTATGTAGTTTGGGTTGGCCCTGAACTCACTATGTAGCCCTGGTTGACCTCGAACTTATGGCAATGCTCCTGCCTCAGC
>PVJO010032898.1:0-12710 GCA_004026905.1 Hystrix cristata | reverse complement strand
AAATGGTGCTGGAAAAATTGGCTAACCACATGTCGAAAATTAAAACTAGATATATGTCTCTCACCATGTACTAAACTCAAATCAAAGTGGATCAAAGATCTAAACATTAAAACAGAAACATTAAATTTACTGGAGAATAGAATAGGAAGAACCCTCGAAGACATAGGGGTAGGAAAAAAATTTATGAACAGAACCCAGAATGCACGGAAAACCATACAAAGAATCAGTGGTTGGGACCACATGCTATTAAAAAGTTTTTGCACAGCAAAAGAAATCACCAAAAGAGTAGGGCGAAAATCCACAGACTGGGAAAAAATTTTTGCTAGCTATCCATCAGACAAAGGTCTAACATCTAGAATATAAAAGAACTCAAAAAAATTAAACCTCCCAAATTTAAAGACCCAATCCAAAAATGGACAACTGAAATGAGTAAACATTTCTCAGACGAAGAAATAAAAATGGCAAATAAATATATGAAGAAATGTTCAACATCACTAGTCATTCGAGAGATGCAAATCAAAACAACGTTAAGATTCCACCTCACTCCAGAAAGAGTCGCGTATATGGAAAAATCAACCAATAGGAAAACAATTTAATCACCTCTCATTTGACCCAGCTATTCCCCTTACTGGGGATCTTCCCAGAAGAATTAAAAATCATCATACCACAGGGACGTATGCACCACCATGTTCATAGCAACACAATTTGTAACAGCTAAGTCTTGGAAACGACCTAAATGCCCAACAACCAATGAATGGCTAAATAAAATGTGGTGTTTCTATACAATGTAGTACTACACAGTCATAAAAAAGGATAAACTAGAGTCATTCATATGTAAATGGATGTTCCTCGAGAACATACTTTTAAGTGAAATAAATCAGACAATCATGAGTACACATCGAATTGTTTCTCTGATATGAGAAACCATAACTGTAAGTAAGGACAAAGAGGTGTAATAGATATTATATAAAAGGAAAATAATATACAAAGGAGAGCTGTACTAGAAAGAAAGAAGGGGAAAAGCAGAAAGGCAACAAAGGAAAGAAAAGGGAAAGGGAAAATATGGAAAATTATGAATAAATCTGCTGTAAATAGGGAAGGAGGGAACAGAGGGGAGGAGTGGGGAAGAGGGGGGAGAACCAACATGCATCATGTACAGGTACAAAATAAATGTGATGAATGTGACCATTATATGTAAAATGTACCAATACATGTTCTTGGTTTAAAATAAAAAAATTAAAAAAAAATTTGTGCTAATTTCTACAGTTGGTCCAGGAATACAGAATTGCTGTTTCTTTACTATTTGATATGCACAGGCTATTTGAATGGTTTTGACCTCCTCTATGGCAATAGCTGTCATTCCATGGAGATCCTCAGTATGTCGGTTCCATTGAAACATTCTGATAAGGGGAGTCGGAAGTGGTGTCATGCTAGGAATGTGGCCAGAAGCACCTGGGCCATCGTGGGATAAACCTGAGCCAAAACCACATGGATCATTTGACCTTTGTGAACGTTTACTCTGATAGAGTTCTTCAGGAATTAATATAATATAATTAATATAATTTCTGAGACAGTAAATATCTAATAGAATGGATTTTTTTCTCTTCAAATAAAATGATAATTTATTTAAAGCAATTTTCTACAAGCTATGTACATAATCTTATATATATATTCATATGCACATAAGTACATTGCTTATAGACCTGAATTTGAACAGGCTAAGTAGTTAATAAATATTAATAGATTTCATTTATTTTTCTGGCTCTAATAGAAAATTATTTTTAAAATAATTACTTTTCTATTTTTTTAACTTTAAAATATTATAGACATCATAAAGTACAGTTTGATACATCTAGTTATACACATTTAACTCCCATCAAAATTATGAAACAGACAATTATCAACATCTTTAGTCCTCGCTGTCCTTTCACAATCACTAACTGGCCAAGCACATAAATATATGATCAGCCTGATTTCTAAGGTCCTAAATTACTTTTGTTTTAAACTGAATGAATGAAATCATAGAATATATACATCTTTATGACTAGATTTTCATCCTTTTTTTGAAACTCTTCTATACTTTTCCACATTGTTAATAAATTCTGCATAGCAGAATTAATAATTTCTGCATAGCATATTCCAGTGTATGAATATGTCACAATATATTTATTCTACAGTTCTAGATTTTACTACCATGTATCATGCTTTTACCTAACATATGTACATATTCCAGTTCCATAGAAGGAATGACATTGATAAGTTGCTATTTGGTTTTTTTCAGTTTTCTTAATACTGGTAAGTATCTTCAAAGTGACTGTATGAATTATACAGCTCAAGGAGAATATAAGAATTGTGTTTACTTCACATCCTCACTAACAATTGGTGTTGTCTGCTTTTTACATTTTAGTCATTCAAGCACCTGTGTAGAGTAGCCTGCTCTGATTTTAATCTGTCTCTCCTGCAGGAGAAATTGGCAGTCTCTTCCTATGGTTAGTTTCTATTGAGAAAGTATAAATATCCAAAATATTGTTATTACTACTTTTATTATTATTGTCTTGTCTGGCTTTTATTGAATTGATTTATAATTCTTTGTATATTTGGGCTATGGGTTATTTGCTAGAGTATCAGAGTATGTCAGTCAAGCGTCTACCAGAGAAATAGAGAAACAGTAAGAAGATGTATATGTATATTGGTATATTTTGATTCCTCTGAAATAAAAATGTGCCTATGCTAAAGTCATAAAGATATTCATCTGCTTTCTTCTGAGTAGTTTTCATCCTTTTATATTTGTGTTTATAATCCACTTGCAATTGATTTAGGGTAATGCTAGAATTTAAGTGTCTATATATATTTTTTTTTCTATGTAGCTATTTAGTTCATCAAGCACTATTTATAAAATATGTAATCCTTTCTCTGTAGCAGAATAACACTTTCTCATAAATCAGGGCACTATCCCTGAGTATCCATGATTGAGTACCTTATAGCAGAATAGCACTTTGAGAAAACCACATCAGAAACAGTAGCAAAAAAGAATTAAAAACCCATAAATGAAAAGTCTGTAAACATTAGAGACATTCTGAACCAATTAGACCGTGAAAGAAAAGTACATTTGCATTTTGACTAGAGGAGAAATGCAGCCATACAGGGAGAATGGAGAAGCACTGGCTGATCACTCGGGGAATTTGTCCTCTCTGAATCCAAGACAGAGGCTGAATTCGGAGTTTTCTCAACAGAGCACTGAATTCAGGCAGAGAAACTACCTGAGATGTTGGGATCTTGGAGCTAATGACAGAAAACTGAGAACTTGAAGTACTAAGATCTGAAAGAGATGAAGAACTGAAGCTGACACTCAGCTCTACTTTTCTCCCCTCAGAATTTTTGCCAAACTCACTTCTGTGTGGGCTCAGAGACGAACGCCTATGCAGAAAGGCTCTGAGTGACAGAGTGGAGTTTTGGGATGTTTCTTCAGTCTAAGGAAATAAAGCTTATAGTTCAGAATTGCCAGGAAGAGAGGTCCCACTGGTGATCTAACATTCAGTTGAAACTCGTGGATATTTAGAGGGAAGACAAGTCAGAGGAAGGCAGAGATTTAGAAACATTAAACTCTTGCCACAACCAATTACCCAATAGAAAAAAGGAACCCTTTTTGGAGGAAGATGGTGTATTCCAAATATTCCATAATTTTTAGTGTGATATGTCTAGTGTTTAGTCATTTCAGGAGATAGGAGTTAATGATACTCAAGAGGGAGAAACAAACAGGAAAACTTCAAATATTCAAGTGAAAGGTTTAACCATATGTTATTAATATATATAAATACTTGTGAATAAAAAGAAGATGGCTAATTTAGAACTTATAAATAACTGAAATTAAGAACTCAATCAATGATTTTAAGAGAAGACTGAGTGTATCAGAGGACTACATTTGACTAACTAGAAGCTAAGTCAATAGGGAATATCTAAACACATCACAGACAAATAAAGAATAGAAAAATATTGAACAGGAGTATTTTATCATAGCTATAACTAGTCTTAGAAGGAAAAAATAGAATCAATCAAACAATACCGGAACAGAAAATAGCTGCGTGTCTTTCAAAAATGACAAAAATTACAACTATAATATCTAAATATCTAAGAAATCAAAGTAAAAACAGTTAATAAAAACTGTGTTAGGCTGGTTATTAAAAAATAACTGTACAAAGATGAGACTATTTTAAAAGTGGAGAGAAAGAATAATGATCACAATAACTTAGCCAAGTTTTCCAACAAAATCAACGTGATTCAGCAGTTGAGCTTTGAACATTATTTTCAGTCACACTGGTAGCATCATCCTCTCTTCTTGATGTACACACTCAACATTTCACAGATGTACAAATATTTTTAATTTTTTTTTTAAATATCTATGCTTGGTGAATTCTTTTAAATCTGCAATTATATAAAAATGTGACGGTTAATATTTTTGTTTTGTTTCATCTTTGCTGTACTTGGAATTGAATGTAGGACCTTCACATTAACCTACACACACTTGAGCTATAGTCCCCTCCTATTTTTTTTTCTTTTTTTTTAAGACAGAGTCTTCCAAAGAGGCTAAATTGCCAGTTTGGGCTTGAATTTATATTCTTCCTACCTTGGCCTTCCAAAAGGTTGAGAATACAGGCTTGTACTACCGCCACATCCAAGTCATATGGTGAATAATCTTGACAGTCACCTTGACTGGCTGGAGAAACACCTAGGAGATTAGTAAAGCACAATTCTGAACGCACCAGAGTGAGTCTGTGGACATTATTCAGGGACTGTATATGGTCTCCAGCTATCTTTCTCTGCTCTGTTGACTGCCCCTTGTGAGTTCAGCTGCTTTGCTCTACCACATGCTCCTGTCATAGTTCTGCCCTGGACAGCTAACTGTGGTCTGAATGCTATGAAACCATGAGCCAAATCACACCTCTCCTTTAAATTGTAGTTATCAGATAAAATTTTGTCCCAGAAAGAGGAAAGTTGGCAAGAAAGAAAGAAAGAAAGAAAGAAAGAAAGAAAGAAAGAAAGAAAGAAAGAAAGGAAGGAAGAAAGAAAGAAAGAAAGAAAGAAAGAAAGAAAGAAAGAAAGAAAGAAAAAAAGAAAGAAAAAAAGAAAGAAAGAAAGAAAGTTAGTTACAGGTAACAAAATAAATGTGATGAATGTGACCATTATATGTAAAATGTACCAATACATGTTCTTGGTTTAAAATTAAAAAAAGAAAGAAAGAAAGAAAGAAAAGAAAGAGCAAGCAAGCTATTCTTATGTTTAATTTTTCTTCTCCTTTATTTATTCATTCTCTTACTCTATCATTATTTATTTCTGTCTGTAGTCTAGAAGAGTTATACTAGAAATAGCAAATGCAATGTTGTAGAACTAATTTTCCTTATTCCAATTGTTTCTTCTGTCTCCTTTTGTCTTTCTCTTTTATTTAAATTTTAGATACCAATAATAATAGTTTCCCTTATTTCCTTAATTAAAGCTAATGAATCAAAGGATACTATATATAAACATTATATTAAGATTATATTAATTATATTAAGATATAATAAAACTGTTTAAGAAACCAGTGATATTGGTAAAATTAAATAATACATAAATTCTCATTAAAAATTTATGACTCTGCTCCCATCAACCATATTTATTTTGTTATTCACTTAACTAATCTAATTCACAGACCTTAATTGGCAGTCATTCACTCAGGGACACATTCCCACATCCATATTGTATGATCCAATTCCATTTCAAATTCTTCAAGTAATTAAAGCAATTCTAAATAGTTACTTGGGTAATTTTTAATTTGAAATATACATTCCCAATGTCAGACTATATGCTTCTTAACTATCAACTGATGAAAAAACAGACAAATAGTGAAAAATAATGGAAAAAAGGAGGAAGAAAAAGTGGAGAGAAAGAAAAAAGTGCAAATGAAAGAGAGAAAGAAACTTGTAACAGTATTGTGTTTGCAGACTCTAATAGTAACTCTTTGATAAGTTTATTATATACTATCAGACAACTATTAAACTTTGTGTAAGAAATTTTAGGTACATTTTAATAAAGTGTTTAACCCTCATTTTTGGCGTTTGACAGTTGACAGATTTTAAGTCTCATCAGTTCCTCCTTGTGTTCTCCACCTGGGCAAGCTGTAAGAAAGCCTCATGTTCTGTCCTTCAACTCTGGGGGAGATTCAAAACATGCAACCTCCAGCCTTCTCTACAGTCCCAAATGCAAGTGCAATACAAACCATGAGCCACTCTCCTTTATCAACTTGCTGTGATTACCCTACTTTCCCCAGTAAAGTAACAAGTAAGCAATAAAACCTTTACTGTCTACCTATGCATGATGGTACCATCAGTCTTGACATCCAAAGGAAATGTAAAACAACAGTTCCTTCTGTTATGCAGAAAGTATTAAGCTCACTCTCTGCAGAGTATCATACTTTTATTTGAAATTGTTAACTCATACATTAGGAAAATGGTGTAAGTTACAGAACTTCAGTGATTTTTTAGTGCAATATAAATTTAACCAAAGCCAATTAAATTCATGTCTCAAAGCCAGGTCTTTTGCCCATTTTATGCACTACTTTTTCACATGTACCTTGGCAAAGAAAACGCTTGTGATTTTGGTATTCATGAAATGAATATGGTAGGCTCTTGACCAGAATATGCCTAATCTAACTGAGTAATAGCCTTCATGAAAGGTAAAATATGTTATATTTTTACCAAGAGAAACAATGGGACCAACTAATTTTTGCTTAAATAACAGAGCAAATCTCAAAAATGTAGTTTTAGGCAGGCATTGTGGCATATGTCTGTAAGTCCAGCTACTCAGGAGGCTAAGGCAGGAGGATTCACAAGTTCAAGGACACTTTGAACAAGTTAACATGACCCTGTCTCAAAAGAAAAAAACAAAAATGACTGGAGATGTAGCTCGGTGGTAGAGTGGCCCTGGTTCCATCCCTACTACCACAAGAAAAAAATTAGCATTACTCTAAAATTATTTTCCACTCAAATTTTTAAAATTATTACAGAAATCTAAATTTAAATGCCATAAAATTGTTATTTAATTTACTTTATAGTTAACAATAATTCGTATTCTTGATTGTCATTTGAGTTGACACAAAAATAACAAATATGGTTATTTTCTGTGTCTGCATTTTGAAAATTATTTTACATTTTCTCTATTCAGTAGACTCTCAATAAAAACATTTTACCTACCTAGAATAAAAAAATATATAGTCTATTGTGTTCGCTCAGTAAAAGAGTCTAATTTTAATGTTTTAGAGTCAAACTAATTGCCACAACGATTTTTCTTCTAATGTATGACAAGTTATTTTTCTGGTTTGCAGTTTTTAAATTTTTTCCAAACTGCATTTGAAAAAATCATACTGAAAAAGGCATTAACTATACTTTTGATATAATCCGTGACTTTTGTCTATTTATGGTACAGGTCATTTTGTATTCCAAAATACTATTGCTTCCTTAATAGCACATCTCCTTTTGCCCATAAATTTATTTGAATTTACTATGGCTTCATTTTTTTATATACTCAGAAAAGATTTTATATTTATTTTTGATTCCCAAACCCATTAAATCTTGTGATACTTGTTATTTTAATTATTATTTAGCAATTATTATATTTTTAACCCTTCAGTAGCATTATCTCTGTTTTGTTAATTTTCTAAACTTTCATTTTGCAGGGTGGCTTGGGTATCACTCTTGTACAAAATATGCTGACAAAAGATATCAAGAACAGAACTGTCTTTCAAAGTGCCACAAATATTTGGCACTTCTATTATAATATTTTTAAATTCTGGACAACAAAAACAAAATTTATGGGTAAGTGAAGAAATTGTAATGTCACTCTCTATATTTAGAACACCACAGGTTCCTTCCAAGTATGGACCAACACAAGCTCTTTCTCTACTCACCATGCAGACTCTCTCTTGGTTAGAAATCAGTGAAGAGGTGTTTGGTCAGAGAGTCCTTAACTCTAGTTACACTTAAGTAATCTTTATAGGTGCAAGCAGCAATGTTCATGGAAAACTTAATTCAAATATTCACTTTAAATTTTGTAAATTCTAATTCTCACATCATTATTTCTCTCTTAACCCGTTTCTACTGCTATAATAAATAAAGTACTTTAGACTGAGTAGTTTAAGAGCAATATAAGTTAATTTATTATAAGTCTGGAAGCTGAGCAGTCCCAAAACTATTTTGCAGACTCTGTATGTGCTGAGCAACTGTTTCTCATTGGTGGCAACTAACGCAGCCTCATAATGGAAAGACAAAATGAGTCTTTCTGGTGTCTCAGTCCTTTTATAAAGGCAATAATCCTATTTGGGTGAGTAGAGATTTCAGGACCTAACATCTTCCACAAAGCGCTACTTGGGAACTTAAATTTTGGAAGGACACATTCATTCAACCAAGAGCAGTTTCTTTAACAAATATTCTTTCAGCACTTATCATATTTCTAGAACTCTACGAAAGTCTGTGGAAACTGGAATTGTCTTGCTGGGAAAAGGTAGGTTAGGAACGGAGTTTTGGATTTGATTTAATCATCAGTCATCTCCTCATTTCAAAATCACATTCCTAGTCCAGAAGATGTGGGGTTGGTCATATTGAAATATTCTGGACAAAGGAAATTTCATAGACAAAGTACTCAATAGCAATAAATCCATAGAAATACAAAATACAGGAACTTTATGTAAGTAGAATTTCATTGTCAGGGTTCAGGAAATTTCAAAAGGGTATACTTAGTTGCAATGTAACGATACTACATATAAAATAAAAACATACTGAACCATATACTGTGTTCCATAGACAATTTTTGCAAATTGATTTCAGGAAAGGATGATATCAAAATGGAAAAGAGACAGAAAATCCAAAGGCATGAATTTCAAAATTCACGTTCTTCGAATTTCTTCATTTCCTTTCATTTTCATTTACTAGCTGTTATATGTCTGAAATAGAAACTCAAATAATAGTGACAGGATATTCATAATAAATTTAATTCCACTTATTGGAAGTGGATGTGTAATGATACAGAAAGATAATCATTATAGCTAGTGTGTGTAAATTGTTTATTATGTGCCAGATACAGTTGTAATTGCATATAATATAATTATTATCATAAGTATGAAGTACCATAATAAGTAGTATTTTGTCCA
This sequence comes from Hystrix cristata, assembly GCA_004026905.1. Classification (NCBI taxonomy): domain Eukaryota; kingdom Metazoa; phylum Chordata; class Mammalia; order Rodentia; family Hystricidae; genus Hystrix; species Hystrix cristata. The sequence continues at coordinate 3,532 of PVJO010032898.1, read as the reverse complement.
CATTACAACTTTAAAAGTAAGGTAAAGAAAAGTTGGTTAATTACCAAATTTACAATATTCTATAGGACTAAGATCTGGAAGTCATGCAACCTTACTACAAGAGAACACTTGACCACTAACATTAGCTTTCCTGCCACCTAACAAAGATGTGTAAATATGACAAAGAAAGAAGTTCATTTTTATACTGAAAATTGCTTCACAAAATCAGGGCTATTCAAAATAAAGCACAGAATAAACTCTATAAATTGTGCTTTTTACCCAGATATTTGTTCAATTTGTTATCTCAATTGCAAGTGTCATAAACTTTGTTAGGAAAGATATTATTAGGTTGGTATTACTGTTAACCACAAGTTTAAAGTAAAAAGAGGTAGCCATAAAAATTAGTAAAGTAAACATTTTTCCCATATTTTCAATATAAAGTATATGCTAAGCACCTACAGTTGCCACAGCTGTTACTCTAAATCATTAAAACAGATTTTTCCAGATGACCTTTCAGGAAAATAAACATTATGATTATTAGGGTTCTAGTTCTAAACTCTTATGAAATTCTCACTATTAATTAACTTGACTGGTTTAGTTCTTACACAATCAAGTCAAAAGCAAAGATATTGTGCAAACTGACTGTCAAGAAACCAATGGCCACTCAGAGCTGAAGAACTCAGGTTTATTACTCTGGCAGACCCAGAGGAGTTCGAGCTCCAAAGTAGAGACATTTGTCTTCCTCGGGTACTGTCAGCCAGCATCAGAGCTTCCAGGGTGGGGCCCACCAGCTTTCCCAGGATGAATGCTATTCGTGCTCTGAGTTTTGTCAGTCAGTCTTTTCCCAGAAGACAAATGGGGCATTCTGGCAGGTATAGGAAATTTGAGTCATTAGGTGGCCCCCAAAATTGACATGTCTGGGACATGTCTGGGACCTGCAGATTGGGCAGGCAGTCTGAACACCGGTGACCCCAATGATGGTTGTTTTTTGCCCAGTGAGAGGAGTCATGGGCTTAGTTGCCACAGAATGTTCAGCATCAGTGTCCTCCATAAATGTCATTGGTTGCCCCCTGCCATCATTTTGACTGTGGGCTCCCAGGAGCCTAGGAGCAGGGAGCCCAGTCCTTCTTAGTCTGACTCCATCCTGGCTAGGACAGTGAAATGTTGCAAGGCAGGTTCAGTCTTGTATTCTTTTTTTTTTTTTTTTACTGTATGGGACTTCCTTCTTTGATGCCTATGTTGATTCTTTCCAATGTGGACACTCATTTTTCTAGTGGCCACTATCTTTGTAGTATGTACAATGATCTCTTGAAGCAGCGGGCATCCCTATGTCCCCGCTTTGCACAGTGGGATGAGGCGCTTGGTTGGATCTGGGTTGCCCAATGCCACTGCCAACAGAGATACTCCTTGTTTCATCTGCTTGTCTGCTTACCCCCAGGCCTCCCAATCTCAATTCACAATGTCCTTGTTAGCCACTTCTAGCAGCCGCATGGTGTTCATCCTGGTGAAGACTTTCAGTTTCTGGAGTCTGTGGCATGGTCAGTGTAGGACTGGGTCACAAATGCAGCACTGACCACTTGCTGGTTTTCAGTCACCCGGGTATCAAAGGGAGTATAGACCCAGAAGGCCTTACACTGTCTCTCATATATGTCTGTCGGTGACTCATCTGGCTTTAGGGTCACTGCAGCACTGTTTCAACATGTTAGTCAGCTTCTTGACTCTGTTTCTGAGCACTTCCCGATACTCACTTATGACATCTCTCCTGTCCCAAGTATTAAAGTCCCAGTCTGGTCTGTTGTCTGAGGCCATGTTCAGTAACCATCTCTTTCTCCAGGTTATCAGCAGGAGCTCATCTTTAGAGCCACTTTTCGGCCTCAGACAGAATGTGTGGTCTCTCCTCAGTACTAAAGAGTGTCAGGGGGAGTTGGTAGCAGTCATCCCAGGTCAGCTGGTGAGTTTGAAAGATGGATTTAAGGAGGTCAGTGAGGGCCTGTGGCTTCTCTGAGTAGCCTGGGGTGTGATGTCTCCAGGACATCAGTGGTGCAGAAGGGCTGATAGTAGAGGATGGAGTGGCCTAGATGTATGGTGCTGTCATTGTTCATCTGTTTGGGGTCCTGTGTCTCTCATAGAGGCATGCAGAAAGCAACAAACTTTTGGACTGCCTGTTGGACCAAACCGAGTCATCTTCCCACTAGTTCTGGGCTGGGGACTGTGGTGGTTGCAGTGGTGGAGACATGGAGGTTGGAGGGCTGTCTGGTAGAGAATGAGGTGGAGGCACAGGGGACGGTGGAGATATGGGAGGCTCTTCCCCAGGACCTCTTTTGATAGATGGGATTTGGATGTTTGTCTTCCTTCCATCCCCATGAAAGTTGGGCCACAAAAATTCTGTGTTGTGCCTATTTGTGCAAAACTGGACCCAAGGGGCAAATACGTAGGCAATCTGAAACCAGGAGTCTATATATGGGAATTGGTCTGGATGTCCAGGAGTTCCTTTCACCACCTGATATACTGTCCTGACTGTAAAAAGGTAGAGGGTCCCTTCAGCTAGCCAATCAACATTGATCACTGGCCACTCTAATAGGCACAGTGTTATGAGTCTCCTGGAAATCAGTTTGATCCCATAATCTCTGGTAAATCCTTTCCTAAATTTCTTAGCCATACAGTCCAAGACATTGGGTTTTGACTGGCTTTTTCCCATTGTGTAGCTTCTAAGCTATCTCCTGGTATTGGAATGGCTTGCCCTAGTGGGGTCTCTCCTGAGGGATTATAATCTAGGTAATGCTAGTGTCATGATTCCTGGAGTGCCTGTCACTCCCAGACTGTGTGATCTCGTGCCTCAATGGCTCGAGTCACCAAGTCCTTCAGGGACATTGGAGCAAAGGGGCGTTCTGCTGAGGAAGAGCCAGGTACAGGGTAAATGAACCTTCAGGGAGAAGAACAAGGCTCTGGAGGACTTGCGGATAAGCAGGGCTCTTGAAAGCACTGAGGAAAGAGAGTGACTGAAGGGCACTCTTTGAACCCTCTTTCCAGGGGTTCAAAGCCCTCTAGGATGAGTGGTTGGTGCAAAAAGAGGTGATGGGAAAATGTCCCTGTTATGAGATTCAAAAAGAGCACTGCACTCCCGGTGTGTGTGCCACTCCACCTGGAGTGGCCAGATGGACCAACAGTGTGGTAAGAACAGGTCAGTCTGACAAAAAGGGCACTCTTTTTGGGAAATTAGCCTAATTTCTCAATATATCAGCTCAGGAAAATGCCCAAGGGAGGGCGAAAGTGAGCCTGGAAAGTTTCAAAGAAATAATTTTGTCGTAAGGCCGGGGAAAAAAATGGCCATTTGGGGATAGACAATCTCTGACCTAACCAAATATTCACTCCCCCTCCCTGCGTATCCCACCTTGTGTCAGTGGCGCAAGACAAACAAGGGTGAGTGCCCCCTCCGCAGAGAAGACCAATCAGACACTCATCTGGGCAGGTTCCAAAAGATCTCAGGTGTCACTTGGCCATAGCAGACTCAGCTTTGTGACTTATGAGTGGACAGACTGCTGCCGCCCTAGAC
>PVJO010032897.1:0-12673 GCA_004026905.1 Hystrix cristata | reverse complement strand
TGCATTGACTAAAGACAAAAGCAGTGAGTTGAAGAGAAATGGAGTGTTCTGGGGAAATAAGGAGGGAGTGTGGGGATTAGAAGATTAATGAACTTTTTTTTTTTCTTTTAAAAAGCAAGTTTAGGTAGAGGTCTACTTTAGTATTGGCGATACATTGGTGTGTAATTAGAGAAAGTTCATTTTATGATACTGAAATTACAAAATAACAGAGAAGCAAATGCTTACAAACATCTATGCCAAGGAAGATCAATATACCTGAATACAGTGTTAAAAGCAGTGGAGGAGGACAACATCACAGTGTAGGGTTCTAAAGTTGCCCTTGGGTTGCCTTTGGGTTGCCCTTGGATTTTCTGTGAGAAATGCATGTGGGGCTGACTTCGGAGGCCAGCAGAGAGCATATGCATCAGTCTGGTGTATTACACCACTCTCTTAAGTTTCGTTTATCTAATCTTTTTCTGACTATCTCTAAGTGCCAGGGATATGATTGCCACCATATAAATATCAGAGATTAGCTGAGCTTCTCAGGAGAAATCCATCTAATAGACATCAGAACCAGTCTATGCTTTGCATGTTCTTAGAAATTCAGGAACAAGGCAAATCATATCTTCCTCTACAGAGGCCCTGCAACTTACCAAATTCTGAGTATTTTCATCTTACATTTCTGAACGTATAACATTTTTAAGTGCTAGATCCTCTAAACATATTGAATATTTAGTTTATTGACACCTGAGTTAAAAACAGTCTGCAAATAAACTCTGATCTACAGGCCAGGTCATATACCGCAACAAAAATCTTAGACATCTACACTTCTGAATGCTCCGTCTTTAGTCACAAGAATAATAAAGTACTCTGGAAGCTGTATCTGCCGTGTGATTGTAGTACGATCCTTCCCAAGTTATAACTTTAAACTTCCAGGTTTCCCTGATCCACAAAATAGAGAAAATACACACCTCACGGGGTTGGGCAGATGAAAGAAAGCCACTTCCATAATGCTTGGTGCAGCACCTGATATTCACTCCTTAAAGAGCGAATCTTTGTTGCTATTATTTGTGATGGGTAAAATATTTAAAAGATCAAGGAAAACTGTAGCAAATGGGCCTTTTGGCACAGGAAAAGACACTGTCCAATATCTCTAAGAAAAATATGTTGAGGAACAATGCCAAGTGAAACAAATTATAATAATATGGGGGCAAGCTTATCTTTGTATACTTTCTTTGTAAGTCTGAGTTGCACTTCTTCCTGGGACTGTAGATATATGGACCTATTTAGATGTTCTCTCATGATAAAATGTCTTATCTTTGTGAACATCCAAAATGCATAAAATATAATTACTCAACTATTTTAAAAGAATTTCATTCACTTTATACAAACCTAACAATCTGTTTAACAGTCATTAAGTTTGTGTGTGTTTAAATACTCTTTTCCAATAGCTCAGAACAGCCTGAATGAATAGAATGAATACACAGGATCTAAAACACTGTGCTTGGCCATTAAGATTTCATTTTTCTTTTGCTGGTTATATATAGGAAAGCCAAAAGTATGATTGACTTTTTTATATGTAGCAAAGTGTTTATGGAGAAATTAAACTGCTTAAGGTTTGCCTTGGATGTACTTGTATTTGTAGTGCGATTGGTCTTCCACTAAGCCACCTGATCCTTTTCCTGTCCCTTTCCGTGTGCACACTCAGTTTTCCATACCTATTGAGTTATAAAGCAAGGAGGACAAGGTTGTTACTCATTCATTTCCCTTCCACACCTGCTTCCTCAGTGATCGGTGCACTACACAGCCTCAGATCCTGAATTCCCCACTCTTCTTCCTATTCTAGTGCTCCTGGTCCCTTCTCATTTGTAAGCAGAGCAGAACCTACTTTCTTGGTCTTTTTCCTCTATATAGTTTTCTAATACAGAGAAGGAAGCACATCAAATGTAAAATGTATTCCTGTGTGGGAAATCAAATTGGTTCAACCTGACTTATATTTTTCTAGACATTAACCTATTTTATTTAGGATATGATAAACCAAATTCCTGCATATAGGGGGTAGCATTATAACCCTATGCTTTTGTTTTTGGAAAATTAATTTCTTAGAAGTAGAATTCTAGATCAAATGATGTGCTTATTTATAGTTTAATAAAGATAGTCAGATTTATTTCCCCAAATTTATGGAAAGCACAAAATTCATGAGCAGTGTATGAACATGCTGGTTACTCAAAATGTCAGGGGATTTTCCTACTAACGCTATTTTAAATTTTTCCCAACCTGAATGAAAGATATTTTTTTTTCTACAGGTCATCTTTTATTGAAATGCTTTCTCCTATACTTCTTAACTCAGTGGGCATTCCACTGCACCATTTTTGATGTTTCATTGTTGCCTTTATTATTTTAGTTAAATTTTTAAATTGACAAAATTATATATATTTCTGGTGAATAACATGATGCTTTGATAGATTCATACACGATGGATTGGGCAAATTAGGCTGTTTAATCTATGCATTACTTCTTATGCTTTTTCAATGAAAATGCTTAAAATGTACTCTTTCAGCAATTTGCAACATTATAGTGCATTGCTGTGCTCTATGGCCTCCAAGATGCACAGTAGCTCTCTTGAAGTACTGAAATTTTTGATCCACTAACCAGTATTGCCCCGATTCAGCCACCTCCTAACTTTTGGTAGCCACTATTTGATTCTTTTTCCTGTGAGTTTGATTTTGTGGAAACCGTGTGTGAGATCATGAAGATTTGTGTTTCTATGCCTGGCTTCTTTTACTTGTCATAATGTCCTCTAGTTCACCCATGTTGCCACAGATGACAAGATTTTCTTCCTTATTATTAATGCAGAAGAGTATCCCATTGTGTTTATTTGCCACATTTGTAATTCATTCATCCTTTTATGGACACTTAGGTAGATTCCATCTCATGTCTTACCTGAATTATGCTGCAATGACATGCAGTGCTGGATCCTTCAAGACATTTATTTCATAGCCTTTGGTTATATATCCAGTGCTGAGATGGCTGGATCGTAGGGCAGTGCTTATTTCTAATTTTTGTGTACCTCTATGTTTTTCCATGATGACTGTATTAATGCACATTTCCACCAACAATGTGAAAAGTTTCCTTTGTTCCACATCCTTGCCCACATTTGTTTCTCTTATCATTTTAATAATAGCCATTCTAATGGGAGGTGTAATATCTCTTTATGGTTTTAACTTGCATTTCCCTGATGAGTAATAATATTAAATGTTTTTTCACCTACTTGTCAGCTATTTGTCTTTTTTTGAGAAATATCTATCAAAGTCCTTCACTCAATTTTGAATTGGGTTATTTTCTTACTGGTAAGTTGATTTCTTACATGTTTTTGATATTACTCCCTTATCAGATACATGGTTTACAAACATATTTTCCCATTCCATAGGTTGTTCTTCAGTCTGTTGATTGTTCCTTGTGCTATGAAGAAGCTTTTGAGTTGATGTAATCCTTTGTATCTATTCTTCATTTTGTTGTCTGTACTTTTGGAATCATTTCCAGAAATTCTTTGCCTACACTAATGTCCTGGAAATTTTCCCTATGAATCCTTTCAATAGTTTTAGTCTCATGTCTTATATTTACGTGTTCAATATTTTTCTAGTTGAATTTTGCATAGGGTGTAAACTAAGGTTCTAATTTCATTCTTTTTCATGTTGACATCAGGTTATCTGAGCACAGTTTAATGAAGACCCTCTTCTCTCCTGGCTATGTGCTTTTGGGATTTTTACCCCAAATCAATTGGTAATAAATGGCTGGATTTATTTCGGAACTTTTATTCTGTTTCATTGTTCTGTGTGTCTGTATACCAGAACTATGCTGCTTTGATTATGATAGCTTTGTAACAGATTTTGAAATGAGGTGGTGTGGTGCAGTACAGCCACACAGCCTGATTCTGGCGTATGGGCCCCTTCGGGATGGACATGATTTGGGGATCACAGCATGCTTGACCATGAGAGTGTAATGGGTCCATTTCTGAAGTAGCTCAACAATGGTTGCTTCTTGTAGGGCGGGAGACGTGGGTTGAGCCTGCATTTTCCTGTCCCGGGTTTCTTGGGTTTTGGGACAGGAATTGCTGTTGGTTACCTCAGTGGCAAAAAAAAGTCTATGTCATTGGTGGACATGGCCACCAGAGACCATGTTGGCTGATACCAGTAGCTTTTGGTTTTTCCTTTAAGATTTACTTTGGGCAGTTTATTTAGTCTTTAATAATACTACTAGTAATAACATCAGTAATAGAATAAAATTTATATGGTGCTTTTTACATTCCATACTTTATTCCAAGGGCTTTATATATAAAGTCAGGCATCATTTAAAGACTGGAACAAGTTCTGAGAAATGCCTTGTTGGATGATTTCATCATTGTTTGAACATCATAAAATGCACTTACATAAGCTAAGACAGTTACAATATTGATATCGGGTGATATAATCTTGTGGGACAACTACATATATGGAGTCCATCATATATATGGTCTGTTGACTGACATAACATCGTGTGGCTCATTCCGTATTAATAATATTTGATACTTCTTTGGTAAAGTGAACATAGGAATATGTTAGTTGTTTAAAATGTTCTGGACTACATGATGTCAGAGATGGAATTCCATGACGTCCATTTTTTTGAAACTTACAGTGCTGATAAATGGTAGATTTGGATCTACGGTGCAAGTCTCCAGGCCCTTCTACCCTTTTCAGTTCTGAGTCCCTTATTCTGGGAGACCCACGTGATCTTTTTTGCAGGAAACTAAACGCATATTTAAAATGGCTCAGAGTGGTCACTTTGCTCAGCTATACCTTCCTACTCTTACGAGGTCTTCTGAACTTCCACACTCTAATTTATTATGTTCCTAATTTAATGATTTCGAGATCGGTTGTTCAAATTCAAACAGAATTCAGCTGTTCAAAATTTTCCTCTGCTGAAAATAGCTTCCAAAGAATTTGATTTAAAACCATGACCCCAGAAATGTTGCATTTTCCTGTCTAAAATCGAAAGGAAAATGACAGAGCAAAGAGGGTTTGCAAATATTTTGCGTTTCCTCTAGTGCTCCTTTGAACTTTTGACTCCTGGTCCTTGAGAAAGAAACATAATGCTGGAAATAAAACTTCTCTAATGAGACCAAGTAGCAGAACAACATTTTTCACCTTTCTACCTCTGTTCTAGGTGGAGTGGGGAGCCACTAAGGTGAGAGAGACTTTAATCCCTGGCAGTTGTATTCCCCCAATCTTTCTGCAGAAACTGTCAGCAGATGCTAACGAGGGGCCGCTGTGAAGGAAGGGAACATGAGAACGTGCGAGACTGAGCTGAGGTAGCCGCCTCCTTCCGTGCAGAGCATGATACCAGCTTCAGCTGCCAGCAGCCTTCTCTCACTCTCACCATAAGTGTGTTGAGCAGTGACCCACAAGGTGAAATCCTTGCATCACGGTGGCCCAACTAGGCAGTCTGGAGTCTCTTGGACGGTCCTGCTTCTTAGGCTCTGGACCACCAACGGCAGCGCTCATGTTTGAAGGGGTTTTTTCTTAGGTCAATTGACTCAGCATCACCTTTCCTAATTCATCCCTCTTGAACTTTGGGTCTAACAGTGCAAACCATAGTTGTTGGTTAGCTGGTCCACATTGCAGGATATTAGTCTCTATTGCTCTCTTCCACCCATCATCTTAAAGTAAATAACTTACTTGAGATAGAGAGGTAGAGAGACAAGTTTCATGGGGATGCTTATGAGCCTCTTAGTTCAAATATCAGCCAAATTCTCCAGGAACCGTCACTTTAAAGTACTTGTACTAAAAGACAATCAAGGACATAACCAAAACAATTATTCTTTTAAAGTATTCAGTAAATCCACACAGTACCCCTTGGACAAATATAGCATAAAGTTGAAATTGCCTCATGTGACAAAACTTACTTAGGAAAAAATTCCAATAACCTATTCTATTATTCATTACGTATATCATTGGTACTGAAAATGTTTAGCACCTGACTCCGTAGGAGGATAAATGTAGCATTTATCCATTTCTGTAGCTAAAATAATCCTATTATGGCCAATTTCAAGCTACAGCATGACATTACTAAAGAAGGATTTTGGAAAAAAAAATGTGCCATGGTACATCATTATATATACTGTTCTCACCAAACAAACATAATTGACACATAGTCTTTAAAACCTAGATAATAATAAAATGCAATAAAATAATTAGGGTTAGAGGTGTAATAAAATGACTTTATAGTACTAACTAATAATATGACTGATATTTATTATTAGTATTACTACTTTTAATATAATTATAAATGATATTATCATTGCTATGAATAAAATTTGTCAAAAATATACAAAACATTTACTTCTACTTAGTGTTACACATTTCATTGTAAATTCATAAAATTTAATTTTTGAAAATGTCTGACCATTAGCTCAGGAAATTTTTGAAAATTTATCAGTTGTTACAGTGCAGCAACATCGTTGCTCCTCTGAGAGAACTGGACATCGCAATGGTGTGGAAAGGACACTGGGCTGAGAGATGTCTGATCCAGGAAGAATAGTAAAAGTTGTGTGATCCTAGGTGATTTATTTCCTTTACCAGCCTTGGGTTCTTTACCTGTAAAATAGGACTTACAGACAGGATGATTTATAAGATTTCCCCAGTTTTCCAATTACACAATGATCAAGATTTAAGGCTTTTAAATGAGACAAACAAAATTCAAATCTTGGCTCTTTTTATATAAGCTGTGTAGTTTGGGATGAGTTAATTTATTTCTTTTATCCGTGCTTTCTTCATCTGGGAATTAGGAAGTAATGCAAGAATGTACTGCATGGAAGTTTTTAAATGCCAAAATGAGGCAGATCCTGACAAAGTTCTTTTTTTTTTTTTTTTTTTTTTTGGTGCAGGGGATTGAACTCAGGGCCTAGTGCTTGCTAGGCAAGGGCTCCATCACTGAGCTAAATCCCCAACCCCCCCGACAAAGTTCTTAATCCAGTGTTCGACAACAGTAGGCAATCAAAACCAGTATTTTATTAGTAGTGTCACTATTGTTATAGTATGTCATAGTATCAGTAGTTGTTATGGTTCAGATCTAAAATGTCTCCCAAAAGTCTCATGTGTTCAGAGATGGGGGTTTTGGAGGAGAATTGGATCCTGAAGGCATCATACTCACCAATGAACTAACCCACAGATGAGTTCAAGGCTGAATGTGTTCTTTGGATATACAGCCTGCCAAAGAGGCCAGTCACTGGGGTCATGACCTGGAAGGCTGTGGTCTTGTCCCTGATTCCCCTTTTCTCTGTGCTTTCTGTCATGGGTTGAGTAGCTTTCTAGCATCATGCTCCTCCACCAGGTCGTTTCTGTGCTGGAGCCAGTGTACCATGGACTGAATCCCCCTAAACTGTAATCCAAATTAAACTTCTCCACCTTTAAATTATGGGTGTTGGGTATTTTGCTCCAGCAATGGGAAAGCTGACTAATATAATAATGGTAGTATTTTTAGTATAACATACATTAATACAATATAGTGCTACCTTGGTTTATGAACTTAATTTGTTTTATGATTTTGTGTTTGTGTGGGGAAGATGGCCATGGTTGTGTTTGTCGCCCGACATGGAGTCTGCAAATGGAAGTCAAATTTTGCCAAATGTTTTTGCTTGCAAATGGAATTATCTGCAAACAGAAGTGCTGGTCAACTGAGGTATACAGTATGCAGAATTATCATTACCACTATATATGCAATATAGTATATGATAATATCCATGGCATTGTTATTTATTACTATTATTTTAATTTTGTTAACACTAATATTCTTAGTATTATTAATACAGTGGAGCACAAAGGTACTAACATTTGTTTCTTTGTATATGATACACCTTCTCAAACCAAATATGCATCTGAGACTATATTGCATGATGTATCAAAGATAATATTAAAAATAAAATGTGCAGTGTTAATAACAAAACAGGTTATATTATTGACCATTTTCCAGGTGCCAACCAATATAATAAGTGCTTTACAGATAAGTTAATTAATATCTTTGGAGATCAGATATATCACTTGTAAAGTGACCTTAAAGCCCATTATTTTTAGGAGTTTATAAATATCAATATAACACATTCAACCCAGTGTCTCAAAAAAGTAAGCATGAAATAAATAGTAGCTAGTAATCACAGTGTAATAGTAACAATAGAATTTTCTTCATAGGTTATGAGAATTTATTTACTTTTTGAAACACTCTTACCATAAAACTTACTGCATAATAAATGCAAATTATGGTGGCTATTGTTATTATATAATAAAACAAACGGTGAGCATTTAGGTAGGTCACTGTGGCGATCAGAGACAATTCAAGACACAGAACTCAAAAGTATTTTTGGGAGTAGCTGCTGCTGTGCTATTGTCTCTTGCTTCTGACATGGGTTGCACAGAGGCTGAGAATCCTTTCCTGAGGTAAGAAACAACACAGAACATCAGTTACAAGTGCAGGGGAAGGTCTAGTGGGGCTTCTTCCATGGAGGAAACCACGATTTTCCAACAGCACAATATATGGTGTAAGGAACAGACCTTAGACCAGCACTGGTACAAATGGGTGGTGCCTATAATTATTCTCCCTAGTCTAGTGGTATTGAAGTGGGACAACACGATCTTCAGAGTAATCCGTTGAAAGCTGTGGGATTTTGATTGTAACTTGTGATTTGATTATACCATGTCTTTTACCATTTTAAAATACTTTTTCTTTTCTTCTGTGGTACATTTATGCAGATTGTCGCCTGTAGTTGTACTGGAAATATTACTGAGTTCTTAAGGTTCCAGTATCACCTTACTTGTTATGAAGCATTTTAATGCCTCCTAAAACATCACCCACAAGGTGACCAAATGTCCTTTTGCCCTCTTACTCAGTAATGAACAAAGCAGGGTCTGGTTATAAAGTGAAATCTTTCAGCATGCTCCAGGCCCTGACTCTACAGCTCCTCCAAGGAACAGAGTAAACTGACCCAGGCAGCCAGTCCCAGCACAGGCTGCTACTTCCTGGACTAAAACTTCCTTAAAAATCTGGCTTTCCCTCTCAGTGGCCCCATGAACAAATTCTGAGTTAGTGCTGTGCATACCTGCGAACAGAGAGGGCAAGCAGACCTGGTGGAGTATCTGCATATGGGTTCGAAAAGGTAGTTTCAACCAAAGAAGGCATTCTTATGAATACATTCATAGAAACACAAGCAGTCCCAAAGCGATAAATAAAATTACAAACAAGGAATGCACATGTCCACATGCAAGTTGGTAGACCCTGATTAGTAGAAATACAAACATGTATGTATATATAAATATATTTGTATACAGACATAAAATTTCAACAGTTTTGTTCGTAAAATTTATAATTAGAATAATAAGACATTGTATTTTGCTTATCAAATAAGAAAGGGAAAATAATACCTGATGCTCTTAAAAATGTAGTGAGAGAGATTGTTATTAAATACTGTAAATGTAAAAGAAAGCGTTACCATCTTTAAAGACTGTTTAGAAGGAGGAATCAATCATTTCAAAATACATAATAAGTATTTCTGACAGAGTAATTCCTCATATGACTATTCAGAAAAGGTGAAGAAACTCATGAATGCATTATGGTAAAAAAAAAGAAAAAAAGAAAATTACCTTAAAACCTTAAAACCCAACATTAGTTAACCATTATTAAAATAGTGTTTCTGCAGACATCCTTATGATATGTAAATTTCTCAGGACAAAATAATGAGGATGAAAATTAGCTTTATAAGTATAGCTTTATTAAAATATGGGAATAAAATATCCAGGCACATTTATTTCTAGCTAATGTAAATATGTGTCATTTTTATTTGAGTACTATTTTGTTTTTCTTCTTCTTCCTGGTGGTGTTAGGGATCGAACCTGGTACCTTAGGCACGCCAAGCAAGTATTGCACCTCTGAGGTCTGTCCCCAGCCTTAAGTATTACTTTAATGTTCTCTATAGAGTGTATAGTCAGAAAACTGAACATTAAAAAGAGTACTTAGTGTTCACATGAGAAATAGATCCTGAAATATTGTGGAAAAACACAATGGAAAAATCTAAGAACATAACAGGATAAATACTTGAAAAAATCAGGTTGATTTTCCCAGAATTGATTACAAAATTACTTTTTTTTTGGTATTTTCAGTTCGAAATAACAAGAGCATTCAATTTGAGGCACACTACATTTGAAAGAAAAAAATTAAGAAAAGAAGGTGTCATTTTCAAGGAGGATGGTTTCAAATTGGGTGGGCACAATTAAAAATGTGTCTTTGAAATATTTTTAGTGTTTCAAGACAAGGCGGAGGAGTTGGGGATTTAGCTCAGCGGCAGAACATAGAAGACAAGGAGGAACTGTTACATTGCAGCACGTCACTGCACATCTGGTTCTTTTGCCCTGACAGCAGGAAAAAGAAGACGCGAGATGACAATGTATATTGCTTTGCAATCAAATCCCAGATTTTTTAAATGTTTGCCATCTTTGAAAAAGAATGTAAATCTCATCTCTCCATTCCCAGAAACTCAGCGTTTCACCCAGCTGTGGCTCGGTCGTGTCCAACCAGTCCTCAGTGGAGTTAATGTCAGCTGCACACAGTGAACTCCCTTGAGTAGTTTGCTTTTCTCCAGTTTCTTTGCTGGAATCTCGAATTGGGCACTTTCCTTGCAGGTAAAGCCTCACAGTGTAGACCAACTAGCTTTCATAGATGAATGAAAGAATGAGGGGATGCCTCCTAGCAGCAGTTTTATGTCAACAGAAATAAATGTGTTAGTTAAAGTTTAGTTTATTTTCAGGCTCTTGGTGCTTTCTCTGATGTGATGATAATTATTTTTCTCATGCCGTGGGCAGCATTTTAAACAATATTCTTCTGGAAGTGTTCAGTGCCTGGCGGGGACAATGGTGTCTCTGGGGACAAGGAAAGGTGTGTGTGGGGTGAAATGGAGGCTGGGAAGGATGACTTCTTTATTCCTTTTTTCAAATCCCACTTGCCTGTTTTTCTCTCCGCCTTTGGATACCTTTCACATATTTGTTGCACATTTACCCAAGAAAGACTTGTTTTCTTGGGCCTTTCCATATGGAAAACATGTCTTTCTAAAAAGTAAACCATATGACTTTTGTAATTGCCATTTTCCCTATGTTCTTTTTCAATCGCATATTAATGGATCCCTATTAATATGCTTTGGCAAAGAGCTAGGAACTAGGAATATAATAATGAACAAGACAAGGCCCTAAGTCTTAAAATGTTCATAGTGAGTTAGAGGGCACAGAGAAATAAAAACCATTTACCAAAGAGCGGAATATCACTGCTGCCTGTGGTCGAAGGGCAGTGCACTCTATAAATGCCCTATTGTGGGCACATTACCTGGGCTTGGGCAGAGAGGAGTGTTCATTCTTAAAGCTGAATCAATAGAAGTTGGCTTTGGAGAAGAGGAAAGAGGACTCCAGTATGCTACATCCATTCAATGAAAGGAAGGGAGAAGGAGGTAATGTGACTTGTTCAATAGCTAAAATGAAATTTGGTTTGACTATAGTTTTTACAGCATATGCAGGGTATTTACCATATTAAAGAATTTGGATTTTATCCTGAAGTTTATTGATACAAGCTTTTAACCAAGGTGATATGATCACATTATTATTTTAGTTCAGTATAAACAATTGGAGAATCATAAGATTGAATATGAAAAGGTCACTTGAGATTCTTTTGTTATTATCCAAGTAATAGACGATGTGCCCTAAACAATAGAGGATGTAGGAGTCAGGAGACAAATGTGCTTCGAAACAGGATCATGTGGCCTTGGTACTGACTTGCAAACTGTGAGACATAAGACTTAAGATCCCGAAAGACTGATGGATGAGTTCTCTGAAATCAGAGCACAGAGGAGCAGCAGGTTGTGTTCATTAGAATGTGAGTTTAGTTTTCAATGTATTATGAGCAAGATTCTTACCAGCTACCTAAATGGAGAGCTCTCATAGAAACTGAATATAAAGTTCTGGTGCTCAAGAGTCTCTGACTAAAAGCAAATGTCTAAAAACATAAACATGATCAAAGTCAAAGGAATAAATGAAATCATCCAGGAAGAAATGCAAATGGAGAAGAGGACTTAGGACAGAGTCCTGAGAACAAGGTAGTCATTCATTTTCAAGAGTCTATATACAACTTTTTCAACGTCAGTTTCCATGGTATACACAAAAAGAGAACCCCGGTGGCAAGACATTGAGACAAAGAAGCCCCAGAAAGAGGTAGAGTCTTAATGGATTGGTTTCTGTGGATATTTTGGGAAAATTTAATCATAAAAAAACTGAACTATCCAAGTTGTTTTTGAAAAGTAAGGAAAAAACAGGCTGGTTGTATTAAACGTACAAAGTTCACATGCTGGCCGGAGTGCTACATGTACATAATGTGACATCATCTCCATGAAGGGCTGGCTGAGCCAGAAGCACAGAACAATTCTTATGATCTATACTTTACTAAAACTTTTATTTTAATTCTTTGGACATACTCAGATAACACAATCTGGAAAGGGGAGCATGTGAGGTAATTAACAATTTACTGCATTTTCTTAGTGTAGACATTTGCTAAATTTCACATTGCATAAAATCTTTTTCCTGGACTCCTAGATGATTCTCTGAGAAATAAAAATAAAGGGCTAATTTTTTTT
>PVJO010032896.1:0-12681 GCA_004026905.1 Hystrix cristata | reverse complement strand
AATAAGCCTGAAAAGTAGAAAAATCTATAATTATAGTAGACAATTAAATACCCCTCCCTCAATCAACAAAACAAGAGAAAGTCATTATGGACACAAAAGTCTGTAAAATGCTACCAACCAAATTCACTATGTGACTATTACTATTAATCCTTATGTCAATTTGATTGGATTGAGAAATACCTAGAAGTTTGGTAAAGCACATTTTCAGGTCTGTGTGCAGCATGGAGGCTTGGCCTTGGGTACTGTATATGGTCCCTGGCCCCTTCCTTCTCTCACACTGTTCCTCTGCTCTCCTTCCAGGCCACATGAATTAAACATCTCTGATTCCCCTTCTGCCTTGGTTTTTCTACCTTGGAACATCTGGACATGGACTGAAACTTCTGAAACTGTGAGCCAGATTGAACTTTCCTTCCTTAAATTGTGGATTAAACTGACTAATCCAGTGACATTTAAAATGGTGGTCCCCAATATTTTTGGCACTGGGGACTGGTTTTGCTCAAGACAATTTTTCCACAGAGTGGAGTGGGGGAGTGTGAGTGGGGGGACCTTTTGGGGATGATTCACAGTAGTGCTCAGCCTACATCCCTTCTATTCACAGTTCACAATATGATCCGAGCTCCTATGAGAATCTAACGCCAGGCTGATCTGACAGGAGATAGAGCTCAGGCAGTGATGCAGTAATGGGGAGCAGCTGTAAATAGAGACGATGCATTGATTGCTTGCTTGCCTGCTTGCCCACTACTCATCTGCTGTGTGGCCAGGTTCCTTACAGGCCACAGACCAGTATCTGTCCATGACCCTGGGGGCTGGGAACCCCTGATATAAACAATCCACCAAACAACAAAGTGATCCATATTTTTTATGTGCATATATCTCTAAGGAGTGTGAGATGAAAGTTTAATCTTTATTTCTGGTACATCCCCAAAGTTCTTTGTCAGCAGGGAGACACTATCTCTAGTTTCCAAAGCATTTTTGTTGTTCAAAAAAATCCTTTGTTCAGAAGGCTTAAACTATGCAACAAAGTTAAAAAAAAAAATACAACGAGAATTGTTTCCCCCATAACAAAATGCCATAAATTATTTCCAAGAATTGAAGTTATACAAGAGCTCATCAAGAAATAAGTTATGTGTTTAAACTTTCAAAATTATAGTAATAGACACATTGCTATTACTCCACCCCAAAATATTCCTTGCTTCATATATACTCATCCCATTATTCTTGATACTTTCTGAAAGTCCTCTTCTGTAAATGTTTTTTACCAAATATGATTAAAAAAATCGTGTATTTTACTAACAAGTGCCATTCAGTGGAAAGGCAGGCTTGTAAAAACAGTATGATGTATCTTGGTCCACCCTATTCACTAGATCTGGTACCATACAACTTCTGGCTCTTCCCCAAAGTCAAAATGAACACAAAAGGTAAATAAGTTCGATGGATTTCAGCCATGACAGCACAACTAAAGACACAAAAGAAGACCTCCAGAATTGCCTCAGAAAGTGGCAAAAACAATGGGCTGTGTTCAAATCAAGTGAGTATTTTGAGGAGAATTAATAGCAATGTACTTTTTACTGTAATATTTATTTTAAGTTGAACAGCCACCATGTGTTTTGATCATGCTTCATAGAATTTGTGCCTTAACATTATAATGCAATTAAATTACACACAACTAACAAATTATTAAGTGAAAGGTCAGAGAAAGTTGAAAAATTAGAAAAGTTTCAATTAAAAGAAAGTGAAATCATCAACATTTATACAATGCAGTTAAATTGTGTTTAAAATTGATAATGTTAAATGCTTATAGATGAAAAGAAAAAATTCCTCAAATTATTTAACTTTGACTTCATGAACCCAGAAAGTTAACTTCAGAGCAAGTAGAATAAAAGAAAACAATTATAAACAAAACACTAGAGGGAATTAATGAAAATCTCAACAGACATCATTAAAATTGATAAATTTCATGACAGATTGATGCAACAGAGTTAGAGGGAAAAAGGAAATTAGGGAGAGAGGAATAGAGAAAGAGAGCGAGAAGAAGAAAGAGAGGGAGAGAGAGAGAGAATATCAATACCAGAAGTACGAGATGAAATATATTTTGTAGTTCCTAAGATATTGAAAGGATGACAATTCTATCAATATCTTTTGCCTATAAATTTAACCATATAACAAAGTTAATAAATCCCTTAAAATATTCAAGTTACTAATGTTTATTTAAGAAGAAATAGATCCTCCAAATACCTGTATATCAATCAAAGAAATACAACTTACAGTTAAAAATACTTCTAGAGAAACATTAAGGTCCAGATTGTTTTGCTGATAAATTACTGCAATCATTTAGGAACAAGTAGTATCAATTATAAAAAAACTTCAAACATTAGAAACATTTTCAGAATTTTTTAAAGAAAACAAACCAATAAAGGACATAATAAAATAATGTAGGTTAATAGCCCTCATGAACATGAATGTGAAAGATCCCAAAACACAATATTAGCAAATATAAACCAGTGAACTATAAAAACATAATATTTTATGATCAAATGGGATGTTTCCTGGGACTAAATCTCATTTGGCATACAAAATTCAGTCAATAGAATTCATTATCTCAACCGACTAAAGAAGAAAAGCATGTTTATCTCAAAGATGTAAAACTCAACATTTTTAATATTCAATACCCTTCATTAAAAAACTCAAAAAAAGACAATGCAACTTTCTTAACATGATAAAGAACAACTACAAAAATTTTACAGGAAACATGTTGAAAGATGAAAGGTTAAATGCTTTCACTTATAATGTCACAGAAAAGGCAAGGATGTTCTCTTTTTGACTTTTCTTCAAAATCCTGGCTAGTTCAATGAGAAAAGCAAAAGCAGAGAGTTTGTGAGAATAAGACACAAAACTATTTCTTTTCACAGATTACGTGATTGTCTATGTAGAAATTCTCAAAATAGGTATAGAAATGTTATTGGCACTAATAATTGAGTTCAGCAAATTTTCAAGATTCAAGAACAATATAGCTAAATGAATGAATGAGTTACCACATACTAATCATGAAGTGTTTAAAACTGAAAAAAACTATTACTATTTCCAATGTCACCAAAACACATTAAATATTTGAACAAAAATTGATTATATATACATATATGAAAGGAAAATCTAAGTAACTGAAGATACATACCATATTTGTTGATTACAAAACTTATGACTTGTAAAATACCCGTTCTTCTTGAATTAGATTCAAAACAATACCAATGAAAACCTGAGAAAGTTTTTGTTTTTAATATTGACAAGTTTAGTATAAAATTGACATGAAAATTCAAAGAAACTAGAATATTAAAAGTAATACTTCAAAAAGATAACATTAGAACACACATACTACTTGATTTTGTGATTTAACATATAACTATATTAATTACGACTGTGCTGAGTTGATGAAAAGATAGGTACATAGAGCAGAATAGAAATCCCAGAAATGAACACACACGTGGACTCCAAACCACACCTCAATCAGGTACAACATAGACCTACGTATAAAGCTTAAAATACATTCATTGAAAATAATTCATTAAAATTTTGAAATACCTACTTTTATATTACCAAAAACATATAACATAAATGAGGTAAATTTAACAAAGTAATATGCAAGACATACAATATAATCTACAAACATTGTACAAATATGAAAGACTAAATAATTTGAAAGGTATAGCATGTTACCTTTGGAAGACTGAATATTACTAAAATGCCATTTGACCTGTAAATTTAGAAAAATCCCAAAGTTACAGTAGATTTATTGATATAAAAAGTTGATTCTTAAATGAATATAGAAATGCAAATTATCTAAAATACCCTAATCGAAGTTTTAAAGGAAGAACAAATGCAACCAGGTGTGGTGGTACTGTAATTCCAACACGCTGGTAGCTGAGACAGGAGGATTGCCACAAATTTGAGGCCAGTTTCGGCTACATAGTGAGTTCAAGACCAGCCTAAACTACATAGCAAGATCCTGTCTCAAAAAGGAAACAAAAACAAAAACAAAAAACAACAACAAAAAAAGGAGAACAAAGTTGTGGGAATTTCATGTCAAAACTTATAATATTACTATCATATGTAAAACTTTTATTAAAGCTGTATAGGAACAGTTATAAGGAGCGATTAAGCAAAATGAGTTTAGAAATTGTGTCTGCATATATGATCAATTTTCTATTATGTTTTCAACGTAATTCAGGGTACTCAGGAATATTACTGGAAAAACTGGATATCTTTATGCAGAAAAAAATAGCAAACCTTAACCCTTAGCTCACATCATACTCAAAAATTATCATTATGTGTATCATCATTTAACATAGGAGTTTACACTTTAAAAACTAAAGGACAACATGGGGGAAAGGTCTTCACAAATTCGACTTTTTTTTTTTTAGATGAGACACAAGAAAAATGAATCAGGAACAGGAAATTTTTTTCTCTTCAAAAGTCAGTATAAGAAAATGAAATGACTACACCCAAACTAGGAGAAAAAATACTGCAAAGCAAATTTCTGTAATTGCATAATTGCAAATATTAATATAAAAATTATATTTTGGCAAAAATGCTTATAATCTAAAAAATGTTGATAACATAAAATAATAACAGTAATCTCTCCAGGAGTTATTAAAAATAAGACAAATATGCAAAACAACCTTGATGTGATGGACGTATTATTGTGGTCAACTTGAGCCAGAATACCCAGCTGGTTCTGGGCATACAGGATCCACCTGAGGATTGTCGCTGACGCAACATGAAGCAGAGTGGGAGCAGAAGATAGTTGTGGGCTGTTTCCCAGAAGAAGCTCTGCTGTGGCTGGTTCTCCTAAAGGGGACTCGGCTGTTCTCATTGAGGAAGGAGGTCCGGGCCTTGCTGTCATCGAGGATGGCTGCTGTTGCTTTGGGGGAGCGCCGGTCTTCATCTCTGCTGTAAGCATCGTATCCTGGTTCCAGTAAAGATTTCTTCAGGCATCATCTGCAGACACGGACGTACATGGGAGAGTGTCGTGGGCTCCCAGCCCTTGATTGGATTTTTTGGGTCTCCAGTGCATAGATAGACATTTGGCACTTCCTGCATTTGGCTAATGTATCTATAATATACATACATTATGGATGTATATTACAACTTGTAAATGTCCTGTATTAAATCTGCTCTCTTGTAAACCATTGGCTCTAGAAATGTAACTAATACTCTTGAATTCTAAAGTATGTAAAGAAATGAATGAAGGCAACATTTTAAATCTCCTTTTATTGTCTGCATGGGAACTGTAAAAATTGACTTCAGATTTTGAATTAGTTAAGGATGGAAGAGAAGCATAAAGTAAATTCTCAAACTGGAAGTGTGAAAAAAATTGAGAAAAATTATTTTAAAAAATCAAGAAAGGAAAAATAGAAAGCTACAATATGAAAGACAAAGAGTATAAAATAAGTTTAAGATTGTCAGACTTTTTTTCAAAAATCAACTTTAGTCCACATATAAGAAAATAAATCTAAAACACAAGGTTGAAAGATGAATGTTGGAATGAATTTTACCACGTAAGTTCCCAGCAAAAAAAGAGTCGTAATATCAGAAAAATAGATATCAAATATTTTTCCATGCTGTATGTCTCAGTTTACTTGACCATGTGGTTTAGGAGCCTTTGCAGCTGGCTTGTGGGAAGGAGAAGAGTTAGAATTAAAGGGGCATTGGAGACTCCAGCAGTTTGGAAAAGCCAGAAACTTGAATCATCTGAGGAAAACTGTAAGGAGTGAGCAGAGTCAGCCTAAGAGAGAAGCCATGGGAGCTACCACCACCAGAAGTGTTGTAGGAGCGGAACCACCCAATGCCTTTGGAATTCAGATTTTGCCACAGATCACCTCTGATACCGCATATAGAACTACAGGACGTAATGTCTGCCCTGCTGGATTTTGGACTTGCCTTGGTCCCTGTTTTAGTTACTTTTCTCTCGTTGTTGGGACAGAATACTCGACACCCAAAGTTAGGGGAAGAAAGGTTTATTAGCTCACAGTCTGCAGAGGTTTCAGTCTATAGTCCGCTGGGTCGGAAGCAGGGCGGGCGCGTGGCAGACCGGCAGCTGGCTCGCCGCAAAGTAAAGTGAGGAAAATGCAAGGAATGTATGCAAATAAGCAATGCAAACAAGCAGCTAGTTAAGCTTCTTCCTGTATCTTTATCTAGGCTACCTGCCCCCAGGGCGGCCCTCACTCCCGCCCCCAATTTCAGTCTCACATCCTTGATCCCAGCAGAACAATGCCTAACCGATCAATGGATCAATTTAGTAATCACACACTCTAGATCCAGCTATCTCTTACCACATGAGGCTTTGGGGGGACATCTAGACACAAACCATAACAGTCCCATTCCTTGGTATCCTATTTGTACCTTTTTGAATGTAAATGTTTATCCTGTGCCACTGTATGTTGGAAGTACTTAACTCTGTTTCATTTGTATAGGGGCTCACAGCTAAGAGTCTGCCTTAAATTCTCAGAGGACACTTTGGACTTGAACTTACCAGCAGTGCTGAAACTGTTAGGACTTTGGCAACTCTTGGAGATGGACTAAATGCCTTTTGCATAAAAGGATGTGTGTGAGTCTTTGAGGGACCAGGGGCAGAATGTTATTTTCTGTGTCTTGATGTCCCCGCAAAGCCTCATGCAGTCATAGGTAGGGCTTTTTCAGAGGTGGGTGGATCTAGAGAGTGTGATTACTAAATCAGTCCACTGATTGGTTTGGTGTAGTTCTGCTGGGATCAAGGATATAATGCTAGGATTAAGGATGGGAGTGCTACCCACCCTAAAACCAGGTAGCCTGGATAAAATATATGAGACAGAAAGAGGCTTCCCTATCCTCTTGCCTGCCTCGCTACCTTCTGCCTGTCTGCGATGCCACCCTGCCTTGGATCCAGCTGATAGTGAACTGAAACCTTTACAAACTGTGAGCTAAGTAAACCTTTCCTCCTTTAACTTTGGGTGTCAGGTACTCTGTCTCAGCAACCAAAGAAAAGTAACTAAGACACTATGTCTTCAGATAGTGATAAAAATTCTATCCCCCATGAAGATGTAAAATCTACATTTCAAATCTGGACAAACTTAATAACACACCAAAATTGAAGAAACTCTAGAGAAAGGGAGATAGAATTTATGTTCTTATTGAATTGGCCAGGGTTAAATGTTCCTAGAATATAATATTATTTTTTTTAATTTTATTTTATTTGTACTTGTTGATATATATAATGATAACATGCATCACAGAGAATTTGTACCTGTACATGATATATCTTGATGCTTCTTTTTTCCCATTCCCCTCCCCTCCCTTCAACCCTCCTCCCTCCTTATTTACAAAAGCTCTGTTTCCATTTTTTAGTCTAGTCTTTTTTTTTCTTGTCTCTCCATTCCTTTCCCCCTCCACTCCCCTTGTTCCCCTTCCCATTTGTACATCTACAATATAATACTAAGTCGCACTATCTATATTCTCATATACTCTAATTCATTCTCAGATTTAAACATTTTTGTCTATTCACACAATGGCTTAAAGCGTCTTGTTTGCTTGGCCTCGATAACCAGTCACCTTCCTTTCCAAAAAAGTGCCACAGATGGGAAGCGTACCGTGTAGATGTTTCACTCCATTCACTGCGCCTAACTCTGCAAGCCCAGCACATTCCTGAGCTAAATCCTTCCTTAACTGATGTTGCAGAAAAACTGTGACATTAAATGATCAATGTTGTGCCGCCGAAGTCTTAAAATGAAAAATGAAACTTGAAATGTTTATTTTGGATTCAACAGTGAACATACTGAAAAAGATTTAAAGTATTGACAAAAGTAATTTTTCTTCTTTGTCTGTCCCCTGCTTTTAGAAAGGACTTATCATGAGCCACAAGGATTTAGTTTTTGTCAATCATAAAACAAAGGAACTTTCTGGTATTTAAGTGGTAGACAGTCTCTAAATGATATCTCCATTAATGGTGGCACAAATCTGGAAATACTTGAAATTGTGCTTGTCTGAAATTTCCAAGCATTACTTCTTCAAAGAGTTATTAAAAATACACCAAACTCCACTCTGATATTTCAACTCTAACAACAGCAGCATACGGAGCTTTATGTCTTTTACATAGTAAATGTTCGAAATTTGATAAAAGTTTAGTAAACTAATTTTCTAAAGAACTCAGTGTTAATTTTTTTCTGACATATCCATCAGTGAACCAAATAATTCATTGATTAATATATATAATTTTGGAGCTTAAAGTTTTGCATCATATACATACTGAAGACATTTGTTGCTTAAACTAACAAAGGACTATGGAAATGTAAAATCAGAATTTAACATGGAAGTTCATATAGTGATTTCAACACTTGCATATTTGTTCCACTTTTCTTTTAGTGAAAATGTAACTTAATATGTTTGTCATAACTTTTTTTCAAGTGTGTGCATGAACCTTCACTTTTGGAAGAATTCTGATTAAACCTGGCTTTCACGCTTTGGGTAGGAATATGAAAAAATATCTCCAAACATCTTTATGTTGTCTTATTTTTACAAACACTAAGAATACTGATCTCACAGTTTCCATGAAATTAATACCCATCAAGATACTTTGAAGTAATAATTGTTCTCTTCTCATAGATCCTGCTCACTCACCAGGCAAAGAAGAGCTTCCCGATTGTTCATATGCGAGGTTGGTACATTGATTAGGCTCCTCCAGAGAATCAAAAGGGTATAAATGCATACATCCATGTACATACATACACATATAGCCACACCTGCACGTGGAGATTTAATATGAGGACTGGCTTAGAAGATTAAGAGTCTGGCAAGTCCCTTACCTGCCACCAGCAGGCTGGAGAGGCAGGAAAACTCTTAATGGGCCAGGTGAGGCTGAGAAGTATGGGAGCCGACAGTGTAAATCTCAATCCAAGGTCAGGAGAACAGTGATGTGCTCCAGCACAAGCAGACAGACAGGAAGGAAACAAAGAGGGGAACATCTCCTTACATATTCTTTTGCTTTATTCAGGCCCCCAAGAAAAGAGATGACATCCACCCCACTGGGGAAAGCAGTTTACTGAGCCTGCCAGTTAAAATGCTAACCTTGTAAAGAAGCATCTCCGCAGATGTACCCAAAAGGTTGTGCAACTAGATAGATATCTCTGCATCCTCCGATCTAATCAAACTAACAATTATGTGCGTCGGTTAACTGACACAGCTAGAAATGGAAAAGTCAAAGAAGTTTAATCAGTTTCCCATTGCATAGAATATTATTTTCTATCCTTTGATTTTTAATCTATTAGTTTTTTGGGAGGAGAGTTTAACTGTGTTTCTTGTACAGAGCAAAGGGGATCAAGAGATGGAGGGAGGGGGAAAGAGAGAGGGATGGGGATGAAAAAATTAAGATGTCATGTACATGCACCCACTCCACAGAAGGAATATAAATATTCTGTACTGCAAACATGTACCAGAAAAAGAAGGAAGAGGAGGAGGGAGAAAGGAGAAGGAGGGGGAAAGGAGGAAGAGGAAAGGGATTAAGAGATGGGTGGAAGAGGGAGAGAGGGGAGGGAAAGAAGATAAAAACAGGATTTAAAATGCATTGTGTACATGTACCAATTCCTCACAAGGGATGTAAAAATTGTGTATTACAAATACATACTAATAAATAAAAAGTTTAAAAACTGTGAAATATCTAAAACAATAGAAGTTTAATCAGATCACATATTTGTGGACAACAAATAGCTCAAATAGGTGAATACCGCTCCACATTTCAAAAAGAGCACACTTTAATATTAAGGATTCAATTTGGGTTTAAAACTAAATTAGCTCACTCAGAATGCACACACTTCATGAAATCTAAGGAAATGCAACTCTAGGAATAACCAGGTAATTGGAACCTGGAAGGCCCAGATAGCCAGGACTCACTGTCCATCTCTAATCTCGGCTTCTTCCTACACATGGGCTTTACGCTCACCTACCATAGATTAAGTCCTTCCACACCAGTAGGTAAATGGCCATTAGAGTCTAGGTCAATGTCTGATTTAAGAAGTAAGGCATGAAGAAGAAGAAAAAGAAAAAAAGAAAATAAAAAGCTTCCTCTCAAACTATAAGGAAACGTAAAAAATTTTACCTGAAATAAAAGCCATGGGTCCAAAATTTTGACTGATCATAAAGTGCCTGCATACTACATCAAAAAATAAAATATTACACAATTTTATCATGTGAGTGAAAAAGACCTCTGAATCTCTCAGAAAAGGGAGATGGACAGCCATGAAGAGAAATAGGAATCAAATCCAACACTGGCTATTAGAAACAATGCAGAGTCAAAGCCTGGAATTCTACATGCATTCAAATTATCACTCATGAGAGAAACAGAGAAAAAAAATTTTTTTTCAGTGGTTCAGAGATATAAAACTATTATCTCCCAGGAACTCTTTCTTAAGCATTTACCAGGAAATGTTTTTAAATAAAAGAATAAACCAAGAGAAAGGAAATCATAGATCTACAAATTATATAAATCTGTTCCATCTCTTTGGTTTCTAAAGTTACATATTTAAGTTATTAAAAATCAGTTAGGTTCCTATACCATGTCCTGAAAAACAGGACGGGGAGGGTAAGAAAGGAGAATCTCAGGATAAAAAGCAGACCAACAGGACTAGCTTGGAGCAGAATGATGTAGGAATGTGCAAGAGTGGTTCCTACTACAGAAAACTAAAACCAATATTTTGAAAATGTTTTTGGCAATTAGATAAATGACTGTATGAGTTCACACTTGGTGGGCTGTAAGTGTATTTGGGAAAGAATGAAGTACTAAACAGAAAGAAAGCAGTCATTAAAAATATTTTTTAAAGTAATGAAATTTAGGTACGGCACATCTTTGTAATCCACAGAGAACAATATTTCCATAAATATGTAAAGATGGATTACTGTACTAAATTAGCTGTAGATTATGATATACTTGTATCAAGAATAATACAAGGGAGTGGTCATGAGCTAAATCTTTACTCCAAAGAGAGGTCTTAGGTAGTATCTAAAATTAGTAGGGCCCACAGACGATTTATATAAATAGTTAAACACAAATGCAAATAACTCAGAGTTGAAAATAATTTCCTTTATAAAGTTTATAGAACAGTTTGTGTGCATCTACTATTTTGATTACAATAAACATTAATTTAAAGGAAACAAAAGTATTACACTAACCTGAGGCAACCACTCGTAACAGTTTCCATTTTTGTTCTATTGCTTACTATTCAATTTTGACTAACCTGGTTACATTGTCATTTGATTTATTATTTAGAAAAATTTAAAATTATAAACTCTCATGTTAAAATATGAGAAATTTTATGTAATTCTACCACCTTTCAATTTTCTGTTCCTTTCAATATTTATTACCTACACTATTATCTGCTCACATATTCAAAAATGTTTATTAAAACCAGTTACCTTCTTATGATATATAAATAAGCTAAATAAATATCCCTGCTATTGTGAATTTTATTCATTCATTTGTTTTGTTTGTTTGCTTTTGTGCTACTGGAGATTGAGTCCAAGGCCTTCTCACTGAGTTGTTTTTTATATCTTTATTTTGAGACGGAGTCTCATTATGATACTAAATTGTTTAAATTAGATTCAAACTTGGGTCCTCCTGCCTCAGCCTCTTAGTGGGCTGGAATATATGCCTATGCCACCACACCAACCTAAAGTTTACATTCTTAAGCAAAAAATAAACGTTGAATGTAAGTGAAATACCAGTGTTTTTAGATGATATAGCTGTGTCTTTGTCAGTCCTTGGATGCTGTATTTTATCATTTATCACTCTTGTTTCCGGGCACAGAGACACTGAGAGATGCTGTAATACTTCTGCTGGCATTTAGATAAATATTTCTCTGTACTTATTGCTCAGCATCAAATATAGCTTACCTTCAAAATCAGAATTAGTCCCCACCCTGGACACCCAAAAGCAGCATGGAGGCGCCTGCTAACCGCGGGATTTTTCAATCAGGTGAGAGAGAGGGCCTGCGCTGGGACAAAGGACTGCGACCTGGGCCCACGCCGGCAAGGTCTAAACCCATCAACATACATAAAATCTATGCCTCCTCTCTGGTGACACTATCTTGTGCTGTTCTCCCACCCACAGTCTTTTTTTTTTTTTTTTGGCTGTCTGTATGTTTGTTTTTTCCTCCTCTTTCTTCTCCCATTGTCCCTCTTTTAGCTTTTTTCTTTTTAATCTTCCCCTCTCTGAAGTCACCATTACCAAGTAGAGCCAACCATGACCTTGTGTTTTAAAATAACCATGGAGGACTAAAGGTTATAAGAACCAAGAAACACATATACCCAGAAGAAACCGAAGAAACAGACATTCCCAAGGAGAATGCTATTACCTAACTTTTTGTAACCTCATACAAAGAAAATATCAAACCAACTTGGAGAACAAACTAAAAGGTTTAAAGTACATATGTATACAAAGAAAATGACCAGACATAGAACCAAAGCGCAACCCCAGACCCCCAGCCCAACCAGAATAAATATAGAGGACAATAACATCGAGGAAGTCAGAAGACACCCAACCCAACTCTCAGAGATGATAGCAATAGAAGTTCAAAAACAGATAGGCGCAGCAATAGAGAACATCAGGCTAGAGGTAATAGACCAGGTCAGGAAAGAGATGACCAACATAATGAAAGATTTGCT
>PVJO010032895.1:0-12672 GCA_004026905.1 Hystrix cristata | reverse complement strand
ATAGACAGGCCAGGGCGTGACAAGATGTCCAGCTATGGTGGCCTGGGCTGGTGTGGAGCAGAAGTAGAGGAGATGCTTTGCGGAAACATAGCGGTGGAGCCAGCAGGGCTTGGATGGAATGGAGGTGGGATGGGAAAGCATGAGGAAAGTAGGAATCTAGAATTGTTCTTTGGTTTTTCTCTCTCAGCTCTTGCGAATGGATGTGTTGTGGAGGAGGACCTGGTATTACTATAAATAATAATGGCTGTTATTTATTGGGCATTTATTACATAAGCTCCGTGGGTGTACTTTTGTCTGCTTTATGTCTTCAGCTCAATACATTTGTTGAAAGACCATGAATACCAGGTACTGTTTTATCTTGGGTACATTATTTAATTTAATCTTCAAAATCTAAGGATCAGTTATATTTTATGCAGTGAGTCAGGAAGGTTAGGTAATTTGCCCAAAGTAACAAAGCTAGTAAGGTACACAATCAGGATTTGAATGCAGGTCAATCTGATTCTAAAATCTGTGTTCTTAATTAACATAAATTTATGTCCAGGCAGATCAGAAACCATAAAGAGACCTGAATGGTCTCCTGGGAGGTCTTGTCGGAAAGTACCATAGCAGAAATATTGCTACTAGGACGGATTTCATTTGCAAGAATTGGAAAAGTCTGGAAATTAATTGGAGGATCTGAATGTCTACTAGACAAAATTTCCGTGCCAGGACGCCTCCTAACCACAACTACAGCAAGACTTTAATGTTGTTTTCCAAATCTGGTTTGGAAATTTCTGACATTATAACCACACAATGAAGGCCAAATCATATGTAAAATAAACAATTACAAGTGTAGTTAATGGGTATCTGGCTCGTTTTTTGGACTGGATGAAAGATATTTTTTTCTTCAGAGAAAGGTAACAGAAAGGATAGTTTCAATCATCTAATGACATCAAACAGAGAAAACGTTGGTGTTGCATGCATATAATTAGTAAGACCTATGCATGGTAGGCAACGTGCTGATTTTCTGTAATTCTGCAGTCAGTCTCATCTTCAAAGATGAAAAAAAAATAGTCTTTAATGTGGACTTCCGGACTGAATCCAGAAACTGGAATTAAGCTGAAGGAACATGTTCAGTGTTTTAGCTTTTTCATTTTAAGGAAAGTGTTTTCCTTTTCCTTGCTGAAGAGGTGAAGAATCACAAGTACAACTGATGAAGAAATAAGAGTGAAGCCAATTTCTACAGTGATTTCCCCAGGTATTGCTAATTACTCACTGTCCCGTCACCATTCGCTGATTGCTCTAATTGAAGCTGATGAAGCTACCCGTATTATATCTTAACCAGCGCCTCTTTCTTCTAGTTGATCTACTTTTATTCCTGGAACGTCCTTCTATTGTACTTAACTAATAAACTGTAGTGCCATAATGCCGTCTTTGTAACAGGAGTATGTGAGCTCTGTGAGCGTCATTTATTTCCATATGCTCTATGCGTTGTGATGTGTAGGGCTGCAAGTAACAGCAAAAAGCAAAGCTCAAGCTAAGATAAGCATAAGTAGATGTCCTGAATTATGTCACTGGCATCCCAGAAGTGGAACACTGTAAGACGCCCTGAGTTCGATCCCTGCCACAAAAAAAAGAAGAGAGAGAAAAGAAAAAAAGATGTTGGCAGTAGTAATGGACATCACATCCGTGCATGGCCAACAACCGGAAGAAAAGGGATGTCTCTTCCTGTGACAGTTTCTTCGGATGGAGAAGAACTTTTCCAGAGGCCTCCAACCAATTCTTTTCAACTTCAGTGGCCACTTAGGAATCAACCACCAGCAAGGTAAATGAGCCGATCAGGCTTAGCTGAGGTCAGTCAGTTCCCCTAAATGCTTGACTTGTATTATGCAAGACTTTAAGGAAGAAAGACCACAATGTCCTCTGGCTGAGTCCAGAGTGAGGCACAGAAACTGACACTGAGTGTTCAAAATTGGTTGAGTAAACAGGTGAATTGCTCTCACCTGCTGTGTCATATGTCTGTAGAGAACCGCTGTGTTTGTAATTAGCACGCAGAGGGGTTGGGGATTTAGCTCAAGTGGTAGAGACCTCACTTAGCTAGCGCAAGGCCCTGAGTTCAATCCCCAGCACCCTCCCACCCCGCCCCCCCCGCAAAAAAACTTAGCACCATGTACTTGGCTTAGCATTTAATTATATACTTTCTACTGTTCTTTCATAATACTCAAAAGGCAGAGTCCATGGCACATAAATGTTAGCTGACTGAATGAATAATGCTTTCTTGCTGGCAACTCAAGTGTGGAGACCGGGAATAGATGTGTAAGACGTGTAGTTATTTGTGAGTTTTGCTATCTAGCGAAGAGCAAGGCAAATGTTTCTTTGATAGAAAATCAATTTAAAAAGGGAAAGCAAAACCCTTTGTATTTAAGTAAGACTCTGTAGAGCTCCACTTAAACAAGCTAGAGCCACTAAGAATTAATTGGTGGACAAGAAGGTCTTAGCACTTACTATTACCTTTCTCTGTGTTAGGCACAGTATGTGTATAACAGAAATAAAGGCTTCTCTTCCTTCTTTTGGGGTGAACCTGACATGTGTATCAGGCATGGAAGATGGCCTGCACCGGGTCAAACTGACTAACATGTCCACGTGGCCACAGAGGTGGCAGGAAAATGCCTCGCAGTTGGTAACGTTTACTGAGCAATTCTATGGTGCCAGGTATGATTTGGATTGTTCTGCATACAAACCATTTTATCCTCTCAACAATTTGAGGTATGAGCACCACTCCCCATTTGAGAAGTTTAAGAGTGAGAGAATTGAAATAACTTGCCCTGGATCATAGTGTTGATCAATGGTGTATCGGGATTCAAATTCAGAAAGGCTGACTTCGGACCTGTTCTCTTACCTACTTCTGAAGAAGGGTCCAAGTTTAAGGCTAAACATAAGAACTAGGGAGATGATCTGTAAGAAGGCAGACCTAAAGGTTAAAAACCAGGGAAAATAGTTTGGAAGAAAGAAATGGGATAAATCAGAGCAAATGATTTGGGACTAAGTCATGAAAAATGCCTAACATTGAAACGGAATTTTCTTTTTCTGAAGTAAGATATGAGTCTGTTTGAGGGGTTGAGTGTGATGGCTCAGAGTTACCATCTAGCTCTGCCCTCATGCAACTTATGATCCAGCTGAGAAGAGAGGAATTATACAGAAAAGATTCATAAATTGTGTAAGAAAGCAGCTACCCCAGGGCAGCCAAGGAGGAGCTGTGGTTTATAGAGGGTTTGTTGAGAGGCCTCTTTTCCTGTAGTCGAGCTCTGCTTTACAGAGATTGGTGCACCAGGTCTCGCCTTTTCTAGAGCCAGAAGTTCTCAGCGCCAGGGGCCATCTGTCCCTGGAGCTGCAGGATGCTGTATTTGTGAGCAGCACTGTGAGAAGGCCAGCTGAGGCTCATCCAGCAGTGTCACCTCAGAGAGGCCCTCAGCCTGTCTGCGCTGTCACCTGCCCTGACTGCCGGACACCATTCCTCTGGGCCTTCTGTAGGAAGGCTTGTCTCCTTACTGTATTTGGCTAGGACAGCGGTCCTGTGGGTGGCTTCAGCATTAAGTTGGGAACAGAGGAAGTATTGCAACACATGCCAAGAATTGCATCTTATTTTTAAAAGCTGCTTTTTACAGAATCAAGTATCTGTGGCCTCCCTGGTCAGAGCAGACCCACACGTGGTAGTTGGCGTAGGGTGGGGGACTTGAGCTGCTGCTAGTGACAGGTATGTATTTTTAAAGGACTATTCTGGAGAGGAACCACTTCGTTTTGGGAGCTTTCTATAATCTCTCATAGTCTTCCTGCTCCTCGTTGCTGCCAGTGTGTTTTAGCATTATGACAAGCCCTCAAGAAGAGCTTTGCTTATCCTTTGCTGTGGGTGCTCCTGGTAACCAGGGTGAAGACATCCTTCAGATCTGGTGGGAGAGAGTCTGGGGACATCTGGATGGAAGAAAGGTCCAAAGTGCCAGTGGTATCATTGCCTCTTGCTCCCACCAATCCTCAGTCTCTCTTAATTGGTTTGTGGCAACAAGACATTGATTTGGAGAGGATGAGCCCCCGCCGGTGACTGAGGGGGCAAGAGGTGAGAAGTGTAGATCTCCAGAATTCAAAGGCAAGGGCAAGCTACCCACTGCCTGAGAAAATGGGCATCTCTCTGCACCTGCAGCCGGGGGATGCTGATCCGGCTCTGGGAAGGCTCCAGGCAAGACCCGTGTGCTCGTCTGGGTGTGGCATTAGGGAAGTGTGAAGTTGCCTCATTGCTTGTGGGCAGCCTGCTTTCCCTTCGCTCAGCCCCAGCTCCTCGATGTGCAAGCATCGCCCTCCACCCAGACTCTGGACTGTCAGGCTGTCTGCTTAGATGGTCTGTGCGAGCATGACAGAGCAGTGTCTCCATCACATACCTGCCGGGGCAGGCTCTGCTCAGGATTGCTATCCAGATGGCTGCGTTCTCCTTTGAAGTGTGCTCTTAGTTAAGCGACTGATGTGTTTGATTTTGACTTTACTTAACATGAGGCATTAGCTCATGCTCAGTCTTGTGAGCTGTCAGCTGACAGTTTGGAGATAGGAGATGGACGCTGCC
The DNA here is from genome assembly GCA_004026905.1 of Hystrix cristata. Classification (NCBI taxonomy): domain Eukaryota; kingdom Metazoa; phylum Chordata; class Mammalia; order Rodentia; family Hystricidae; genus Hystrix; species Hystrix cristata. Next base: position 8,084 of record PVJO010032895.1, on the reverse strand, counting down.
TAGGAGGGAGGTCCTTAGAGTGCGGACTGCATCTCCACATCTTAGATGTCTTCTTGCTCAGGAAACTGGGACGGGGGTGAGAGCCAGATGTGAGGAGAGGCCTTTCTGCTTCTTGCCGTAAGGGCCCAAATCTTTCAAAACTTTCAGCCAACAGCAAGGATATTTTAAATTGATTTTTAAAATACCATAGAAAGGTGGGACTCAAGACAGCAATGTGTTCTGAGTCTAAACCTATTTATCATGGAAGACAAGGGATGGATGGGGTTTTGATTATGTAAATTATGATTAATTGATTGATTGACTGATCGATATCCACCTTCCAGCAAGGAAAACATGAGGAGGAAGGGAGGTAACATGAAGGATTGATTGGAACAAAGTTGTTCTCTTTCGCCAAAAAGAGAAAACTCATGGCTGAGGGGTGGGGCGTGTACACCAAGCATCAAGGCCAAGAGAGATGGGACCAACTATATGGCAGGGAAACAGGAAATAGTAGAGCAGAATTGCCACAGATCAAAACAAAATTGCAGATACCTGGACAAACAGATCATCTGTCTGTGCTTTCAGATCCATTTCAGTTTCTGGTAGATATTTCTTACCTACTCCCAAGTCCAAATTTTACTTCCAAAGATAACCGCTGATAAGAGATTAAAGTTAAGGTCATGTATTGTGCCAAAGCACCGAAGATTTGAACACCCTTGCTAAAAAGAAAAGAGGATAAGCCCTGAGTCCCATGTAGCTGGAGTTCCTCTGGAGTCCTTTAGCAACTCCTGAGATTTTCTTTCTTCCTTGTTTCTTCCCCATGACAGGTACAGAAAATACACCTGTCTGATAGTCTCTCTGCTCTAAGAATGCCCTGTGGTTGGCCCCAGTCCAACTAAAGTGGCGAATGCTTCTTTCCGGCTTGCTTGGCTTTGGTGTGGTTTTTCATGGACTCACGTGGACTAATATCATCTGGTTGTGGATGTGGAGGGCGAAGAGCGCCTTCCACAGCATCCAGCTTTGCTCATTGGAAACTGGAGATGGAGCCTGATGTGGACCCTAAATTCTCTGTATCGTTCCAATTTTAGTATATGTGCTGCCAAAGTGAGCACGTGGAACCTAAATTCTCACGGAATACATGTATGTGTTTTAATTTTCATCTCTGTATAAATCTTGGATTTCTTCAGAAAGGAGTTTGTGGGAAGGAAGAATTTAAGGATTTAGACTTCTATGTCTTGGCAAAATGCAATTTTCTCAATGTTCTCTTGCCATATCATAATTTATGGCCTACAGAAGCTGAAGAGCTAGAACAAGGAGTCTGGACGCAAAGCCAAGGTGCTAGCAACTGAAAGAACAATAGAAATTTAGAAAATGGCTCATTCATTCTCAATTATTCAAGCAACATCCACATTGGTCCTGCATAAAGCGGAGTTGCAGACATACCTGAGACAGGATCCCTTTTCTCTACATAGCAGGGCAAACAGCCTACAAATGAACCCTCGGTGGAAGAGGGCTGTGTCGAAGAGCAAGTTTAGGAGCAGATGGCAACCACTAGGAAGGATGCCAGACTTTCTTGCTCATGAAAACTATCCACATTCTTCTCTTTTTCCTCACTTTCCCTCTTTTTTCCCTCTGTAGTTACTATTATTAACCTTTTAAAAACACGACACATTTCAATAGGATGGAGAGTCTTCTGTTCCAAGCTTCGCCACCTTGCACAACTATTGTGGAGTGGTGGAATAATAAGACCAGTCCTACTCCAGACTCCTTGTTCTTTTAGTCTCTTCTCAGTCTTCTTTTTCTTCTGTCAGAGGTACCAATAAGACATGCAGAATCGGGAGTTTAGGAGGGAAGAGAAAAGATATAACAGACTTTGATGCCAGCGTAGGGCATGATCTTGAGGTGCCATGTGATCTACCCCAGCACAGCAAGAACCAGTAGTCACATCTGGGACCCACCCTTCAACTGGGGACAACATGTCTCTCCTTTCTGTCCCTGTGTGTGTCTCCCAAGAGAACATCAAAGAGTATGGGTGTGACAGGACAGATGGGGTGAGGGTTCCCCTATTTTTTGATTCAAGCTCTGTAATGGAAGCTGAGGTAGCTGACCAGTGGCTGGACCTAAATGAGGTTTGAGAATCCCTGTGAGGTAGAGGTTGAAGAGACTGGGTTCCTTTCTCTACCTCACACACACACACACACACACACACACACACACACACACACGAACGTGTGGTGAGATTAGTAGAATCCCCTCCTCTCTGCTGGCAAAGTCGTATAAGACCCCGGCTGTGGAAGCGGGTCGCCATCTTTGCCTGGTGCAGAGCAATCCTGCCCTGGGGGGAGGCTGGCATTACTAGCTAAATGAATAAATGCTACTTTTGCTGTTATTATGAGAGGATGGCATTGGTGGGAATATCAGGGAATGAGTCAACCTTCTCGAATTCTCAGTGTAGGCGAGAGGCAATCTTCCTTACTTTTTTTTTTTTTTGGTAGTACTAGGGATTGAACCCTCCTTCACACTGAACTACATTCCCAGCCCCTTTTCATTTTTATTTCGAGACCAGGTAAGCCTCTAAGTCACCCAGGCTCAGCTCAAACTTTGATCCTCCTGCCTCAACCTTCCAGAGTCCTGGGATCACAGGCATGTACCTGGCTTCCCTTCCTCTGGAGACTTCCAAAAGGTAGATACTAATCTAGAAGAGCAGCGTTCATGTCACAGCTGTGCTTGATGCTAATGCACAAACCACCGTTTTGGTTATTTAAAACTCCAAAGGTGATGGGTTTAAACAATGGTATTTATTTACTCGTTAGTTGGCAGCTTGGACGGCATTCAGCAAGGCCAGCTCATCTCTGCTCCACTTAGCACTGGCTCGTGTGTCTCACGGGTTATTCTCAAAAGGGGCTCAGCATCTCCTTCTAAGCGGGCTGGCTGGGGAGCGCAACTGGAGCTCTCTGCAAGGGTCTCAGTACCCCTTTACTTGGTTAGTTGGGGTTCTCACAGCACAGGCCCCGGGCTTCAAGTGTGTATGTCCACAAAGCAAGTGTTCAAGAGGCCGAGCTCCCTTTACATCATATTTGATGATGTCCCTGAGGCCAAAGCCAGTCCCGTGGCCAAGTCCAGATCGGTGGAAGGGAGGGGATGGGAAATGACACAAAACGTGGATGCTGGGATCCAAGGCTGCTAATAGGTACCAAAGTGAGGTTTCCTACAGCCAGAATTCTGCAGCACCAGAGAGAATTCTCAAGCCTCCATCTCATCGCCTTCATTGTAATAGATGCTTATGAATTATTCTTTGAATCAATGCACACGTGATCTTTAAATAGCCCTGGATGGTGCCACGCAGGCTTTGCTAATGTGCCACTTCCCTCACCTCCACTTTCCAAAATATAAACATTTTAGATGAATGTGCAAGGAGTCCAAGCCTGAGTGGATCAATGATTTAGATCCAATATACATGGTTTTCTTGAGTATGAGCTGAACTATCTAAAATGTCTTTAGATCTGCTCACCTCTTTCAGTTCCTTCTATGTGAACAACTTTTAAAAAATTGTAGCGATAGGAATAAATTTCCTGAAACCATTGTGTCTTACCAATAACTGCACATGACCTGAAGAAACCAATGAAAGGCTTTATGTGCAAAAGAAAAATAATCTACTTAGTGATTGAAATAACTTGCTCTTTTATACCTTGTAATATTAATTAACCTCCCTTTTCTCTCCCCGTTTAAAAAGCCCATGTTTTAATTGTCTTTTCCATATCCCCTGTTTTATATCTAGTTTCCAAATTGATACAGGGCCTGCTAGTAAGATCTTAAAAATAGGTTTGCATTACTTTAGAGAAAGACAATTTTCAATTAATTATAAATGACTTCATCTCAAAATGCAGAAACCTACTGTGAATCCTGAACCAAATACTTATCTTCTCTAATTGCACGACGAAGAACACAGAAATGAATTTGGTTGCATGTGTAATTGACGTGCCCGTGTTGAGGTTACTGTTCTGGCTTTTTTAGGCTTCCCAGGGAGCGGACTGCCATCTCCACTCCCATCAGTGTCTTTGAATTCTTTGTCCTCAAGGGATTTAAGGGCGAAAGTGCACAGATGATGAGGGGCACCCTGGAACATACTGGAAGGAGAGGAGGGAGGAGCAGCTCTCCTTCAGAGTTCCCTCCAGATGTCCTTGTGCAGGTCAAGTAGGGCTTGCTGACGTTCCATGTTGCTGATTTCTTCCAGAGACACAGGAAGGAAAACAATCATGACATTGTCACATAATCATAATTTTGCTGCTTTGCCCTTTTCTCCTTCTTCCTCCAGCTGAACCTCCATCTTTGTCCCAGAACTGTGTGATCATTAATTGTGATATGTCAACCTGAAGGGATGGAGACATGCATGTGGGGTTGGTTGAGCACATGTCTGGGTGGGTAATGAACAGGCAGGCTGCAAAATGGGGAGGGAAGACTCTCTCCAGATGTCGGAGGCACCAACCAGCAGGCTTGAGGCCTGGGCTAAATGGAAAGGGAAAGGAAAGGAAGTCTCCCTCGCTTCCTCTGAAGTGTGCAGGTCTTCACTATGGCCTTTGGACTTCAGGCTTCCAGTGTGGATTCTTCACTTTCTGAAACAGTCTCTTGCAGAACTCCATGTGAGCTCCAGGCCTTTGACCTTCGACTGGAACTTCCGGCCCTCCACTGTGCTCACCGCCTTTTGCATTCCTCCACCTCTGATTACATAAGTGGCCATTGATATAACCTGCTCCGTACACATCCTCCCACAGAGTATGCACAATTGAGCAACACAGTGTGCGCTCACTGTCTTCCCACTCTGAGATAGATGTCATTATCCTTCTTTTACAAGTGATGAAACCAGGTACCGAGAGTGCTTTGTCTAAAGTTGGGTTTTGAGCTTAATTCTAAAATCTTAATTTTGGCAGCCATTGCTTTACTGCTCTTCATGGGAGTAAGGAGAAAGTTACCAGGACTGTGAGGCTAATTTCTCCGCTGTAGGCAATTTCCCTAAGGAAAGGCATACTCTGAGGCAACATAACAGGGTTATGAGAGTGTAGTTTTGGAGGCAGTAAATACTAGATATGCCTTTGGTTGTCTCTGTGACCCTGGGAAATTTATTTCATTTTGTGAACTTTGGCTCTCTCGTGTATAAGGTGATAATAATAGCACTAGCCTGAGAGAGGAGCACAGTGTAGTGGTTAAGTCTGTGACCTGTTTAGCAATAAAAGAAATGAAATACTATATACGCTATAACACTGGTGGACCTTGGAAAGACTATGCTACGTGAAAGAAGCCAGTCTTAAAAGATGACATGTTCTGTAGTCTTGTTTATATAAAATATCCAGAAAAGGCAAATCTACAGAGACAGAGAGTAGATCAGTGGTTGCCTCGGCCTGGGAATGGAGTAGGGGACGGGAATGACTGTAAATGGATACAGGATCTCCTTAAGGGTTGATGAAAATATTCCAATGTTGATTGCAATGAGTGTTGTATTACTTATCTATATACTAAGAATCATTGAACTGTGCACTTTAAAAGGGTGAGCTTTATAGTATGTGAATTACATCTCAATAATGCTGCTATTAAAAAAATAAATAAAATCAGAGCCTAGGAAACAGAACTCTTGCTTGAGTTCTATCAGAAGTGCCCTAATCAGCACTTGTGTAATGGCGACCCCTTTAAGTAACTCTGTGACTCGGTTTCCTCACCAGGGTGATTGCGATCTTAGCCTTACTGCGGGGACTATTTAGAGGACTGATGGCATTAGGCTATATAAGGAGCACAGAGTGGAGTCTGACACTCGTAAACCCTTGATAGATGTCATTATTCTTCTTACTCAGTTCTGCTGAGGATTGGATGAGGTCAGCCTCTGGTCTGTTGATAATGGCATAAGAAAATGATCTGAATTTTAGGAGTTTGGGGATGAGATCATTTTTAAAAGTTGGGCATACTGGATCTAAAAAGCAGACCACACATCATGCCTGGGAAGCTCTGATTCGGGGTTCAAGGCCTTCTCTCTTGGCTCTGTGCCATTGATCATGTCAATTCAACTGAAGTTCAGAGGTAACTTGAGCCTCTGTGCATGCAGGGTGGAAGTGCCCACTTCCTGCCAGGACAAGAGGGTGCGCCTGCTCTCCATGGGGCTCCCCTGGGAGAGAGGTGTCCACGCCTGGCTCCTGGATGTTCAGTATTCCAATCTTCAGCTTAGACTCGCACACACTTGCAGTCTGTTTCTTGTTCCGGTGTGGCTTCAGAAAAACTCGATGCCCACATTTTGCCAGAGAACGCTTATCTGCTCAGCTCAGGTCACAAAGTGCGCTCATCCCTTCTGTTCCTTCAGATACACCATGTACACTTTTCTTCCTAAACAGCCAGCATTGTTTCTCAAAGCCTACCAGGAGCAGATGGTGATGGAAACCTTACTTGAATGAAAACAAACACACGTTGAACTCTCAACTCCTTAATACCTGGGAGTCAAAAGGACTAGTTTGTAAAGTGCTAAATTGAAAGCCATCCAAAATATATGCGTTACTCAAAACCAACAAAAGAAAACAATTTAAGGATGAAGAAAATAAAAGAATAGATTCATGAACCTAAATTTTCCACTGTGGTCACAGAACTTGGGAGACGGGGACATCTGAGCCCAGGTAGGAAATGTACGTTCCGGGCCACTTAAGAGCGGGAAGGTGGAGAAGCACCACGAGGAGATGCCTCTGGCGATGCCTATCACTCAACTCGTTATTTGCCAGGGAGGGAAGTTGAGTGGTGCATGGGTGATCGACAGAGCTGGGCCTTTTACTGGCTGCATTTTTCTTTTTAAAGGGGTGAGTTTGCGTGAAAGTCTTCATTCCTCACATGGCTGCTATGAATCATCACTGCAGCCGGGTCCATCGTTGAATGCCAAGAACCTGATACAGGCTGATACGCTGCCTTGGCCAAGAAATCTGGGAAAGCGGCATTGTGATAAAGTTGCTTCTTATTTGACTGCCTTTCTTTTAAAATAGAAACTTCTGTTACAGGAAGGTGCCAGAGGCTGTTTCCCTTGGCAAAAGTACTTGATTTTTAAGCAGCCTATTTTTATCTTTCTTTCCCACCATTACTAGGAGTTCATACTGTTGTTTTGAGGACATTGGGGGAAGGTCTCCCGGACTTCAACCTTAGCAGTGTGGGCAAAGGGATGGCCTTTGTGGTTTGCTTGACTTTTCTCTTACTTGGAATCTGGAGAGGAAATGATCACTTTTACAGGAAAAGTTAGAGTAGCTGAATATAGAACCATTCCCAGAAAGAGATTTCCCCCTAAAAATGCATTTAGTTCAAACTACTAGTGGCCAGCCTGTGCTAGGGACTTAGGAAACTAAAAATAATAAGGCTCAGTCTCTGAACTCCAATGAGGAACTAATGGGGACATCACAAAGGACACAGAGATGTATCAATCATGGCCATGAAGTTATACAGTCCCTAAGCAAGAATTACGTATGGAATACGGTGGGGTGCAAAGGAAAGAGTGGTCATTTTAGGGGGTGTCATCCTATTGGATGCAACATTTCTGAGATTTAAAGAAGAGTAAGTAGTCACCCCATGAGTAGGTGCGGAGGGAATGACAAGATGAAGTAGTGACTTGGGAATATTTTTGCTGCAAGAATCCATCCTGGTATGATGTTAGAAAATGTATGTATCAGAACGAGGATTCGCCCACAATAAATAACATCAAGGACAGTGCTCATGCCCTTGACATTGGAGGGGAATCAAGAAGATACGGGGCAACACAACAGGGTCAAGGCACTGTTGATATTTTGGACTAGCTAATTCTCTGTTGTGGGATTGCCTTGAGCATTTCTGTCATGACCTCCTAACATTCCCAGGTGTTCATATTGTTTTGAGGACACTGGAGAAATAGCTTATGAATTTGTATGTTAGTAGTCTGGGCAAAGGGATGACATTAGAGTTTGCTTGGCTTCCATGATGTTTAGAAACTGGAGATAAAAGAGTCACTTTTACAGTAAAAATTAAAATAACTGGTATGTAACAATATCTGTGACCTCTGCCCACTAGATTCTAGCAATACTTTGCTCTCTCTACCCTCACTAAAACATGCCTCCAGA
>PVJO010032894.1:0-12662 GCA_004026905.1 Hystrix cristata | reverse complement strand
AAAAATGGTAAAGTGTAGTTACACTTATTGCAAATAGGGAGGGGTGGGTGAATGGAAGGGAGGGGAGGGGAAGGGGGGAAGAGGGGGGAAAACCAAGATGTATCATGTACAGGTACAAAATAACCATGTTGATTATGATCATTATGTATGCAATGTACCAATACATGTTCTTGGTAAAAAATAATAAAAAAAAATTAAATTAAAATTATATATAGTCTTAGTTATGCTGAAATACATGACTCCTATACCTGATTTGTTCAGTATATTTAGAATCAACACTGATTTATTTATAATAAAAGTGTTGATGAATTTCCTCAAAATCCATTTCCTCATCTATGGAGATGGTCATTTTTCTCCTTCATTCTCTTCATGTGGTGTGTTTCCTTTACTGATTTGTATATGTTGAACCACCTGTCAGCCCTGGGATGAGTCCAGCTCCATCATGGAAATAATCTTTCTTATGTGCTATTGGATTTGGTTTGCTGCATTATCTTTAGATTTTTTACACTGATGTTCATCAAGAATGTTGGTCTGCAGTTTTCTTTGGTGTAATATGTGTAATACGGTCCTTGCGTAGTATGTTTGGAACAATTTTTCACTCTTCTGTATTTGGGAATAATTTAAGAAAATTTGGTATTCATCCTTCATGTGTTTGGTAGAACTCAGCAGTGAAGCTATCTGGTTCTGGCGTTTCTTTGCTATGAACCCTTTAAAAGATATTTTTGTTTTTTCTATCAAAGGTTTTTGCTTTATGGTTACCATGAGGTTTACAAAATTTTGATTTTAGCAAACTTCTTTGAAATATAGCAACACAACATGATGAAGGAATAAGAAACAAACGAAAGCATATGCAAAATATAGTATAAACATTCTACATTTGAACTCAATTACTCCTCTCAATTTGACTTTTAAATGCACCATTTACATCTTTCTATGTGACTTATCTTTTTACATATTGATGTACTTATCAAACTAGTTACAAATGGTTTGCAAACCAGGTTTACAATAATAGATCACTCTAAATTTGTCTGTATCGTTCTTATCAGTGTGTTTTGTACTTTCTGTTTTCTTCTTACTCATTAATATTCTGTCTTTTAGTTTGAATAATTTTCCTTCAGCATTTCTTTTAGCTAGGACATGATAGAAATCCATTCTTCTCACTTTTATCTGGGAATGCATTGATTGGTCTTTCCCTTCTAAAGTTTTAAAATTAATTAAAACAGTACATAAAATTTAAAAATTATGCATATTTATATGGGTATCATGCGGTATCTTGAAACACGTATACATTCTATAATAAAGTCACCTCAAACATCTGAAGATAAGCTTTATTTTATTGGTAAATGATATCCTTGCTGGGTACATTTTTCTCAGTTGAAAGTCGTTTTTTCCTTCACTATTGTAAAAATTTCATGCCACTGTCCTTTGTGGCTTGTAAAATTTCTTCTGAGAAATCTACTCTGATATGAATTGCACGACTTTACGTGTTACATGTTTGCTTTCTTTAGATACCTTGAGAATGTTCTCTTCATCTTTCACCTTTCTGAGATTAGTTGTAATATGGGTTGGGGTAGATTTGGTTGAACTTAACTAGACTGATGACCTTTTATGCTTCTGTACTGGGATATTCGTACCCTTCTCCAGGCTTTCTGTTGTTATAGGAATAAGCTTCCTTTCTCCTTGGTGTTCTCAAGACTTTCTAGAGCCATAAGCGCTCAAATATTTGTTCTTTTAATGTTGTGTCAAAATTTCCACAGGCTTTCTTCATGCCTTTTTATTTTTTTCTTAAATTGTGTATATTCAAATTTCTTTACTTTACTCTCAACAACTCTTTCTTCTGTTTAATCTATCTTGCTGCTGTTGTTTCCCATCATATTTGTAATTTTACTTGCTGGGGTTTCAGGTCATGGGATTCCGATTATTGATCACTTTCATTCCTCTGTTAGGTTTCTCTGTTCAAATATTTAATTATTTTTCTATGCTTTTTTTAAAGCTTGTCTAGTTTCCCGAAACTGCAAGTCTAAATTTGCCATCTGAGAGTCTTCCCATACCGGTTCCAGTATGTTTGGCTTCTGCTGTCTTTTGTTTTTGCTTTTTTTTTTTTTTTTTTTAATTTGTTTGCTTGTGCACTGGATGAGATCAAGTTTTCTGAAAGTTCTTGATACATCTGGGTAGCTATTTATTCCAGTATTTACGATCAGACTTTGTTTGTGCCTGTTTTCAAAGTAAATTTCTAAGCCTATAGGAACTTACATTCTCTGAGCCCAGTCATTTTTGCTATTGCAGGACCAGACAGCATGCACTCTTTCTCTTTGGTGTATTGCCACTGTTTCAGCACAAGAGAGTGATGTAAGCCCAGATGTGTCCCACATTTGCAATTCGTGTGTTGTTGCTTTTTATGAAACGGGGCATACCTAAAAAACATGGTGCATGCTCTCAATCCTTTCTCTAAGGTTGAGGTAGCTCTACATTTCTTATCCCTAGCCACCACTCTGTGATGGCCATTGTGGGATTCTCCTTGACTTTCTCAATTATTATGGATAAGATTAATTCCATTGTGCTCCTGTGCCACAATGTGGCTACCAATGCCACAAACTTACCAAACATCTAGCCAGCAGTCTGTTGTTCTCAGCACAATACCAGGCTAGGTCCGTGGCCCCTACAGTAACGAGGCAGGTCCATATGCCTACTACTGAGATGAAGTTGGCCCCAAAACACCGTAACCTGCTGTAGGTGATGCTGGTCAGAACAGAAGTCCAGTAGACTGGGGACACGAGTGTCTTCTTTGCATCAGGGTTATTCCAGAGGCCCCGTCCATGGACAGTGGCCTGGGATGGAGTTTTAAGATACAGTCAGTGTTACGTTCCACCAGTCTGGCAATGACTTCTAAAGCAAAGTCCTGTCCTATACTTAAGGAATGGAATATTGCTCCACACTATGCTGCTTAAGATTGGGATCGTGTTGGCGAAGGCAGCCTCTTGGACACCAAGGTTTATAATAAACTGGGATGTATCAAAGACTCATAGACACAAGAATCTGCACACTTCCGAGGGTCCAAATATGCACCCACCAGCTAGTAGTGGTGCATGCTGAAGGGAGTCAGTCCCTCTGGAGAACAGGTCTCTGTCTGGGCTGGGTGGGCGGGTCTAGAGGCTCCATCTGCAGGCCCTGGCCAGGAATGACGCTCTTCTCCGTGCATCTGAGGCTCAGATCCACAAGGCCCTTGCAATCTGGGGGAAGGGCACGCCTATCGCCCACTCCAAATCTGGAGATGATTCACTAGAGTCTATCCCAGTGTGTGCCATCTCTGCCTAAAGCTGGCCCGGGGTGTAGAGGCTCATCTGAGTGCTCTGACCTAGTTATGAGTTCTTGGATTTCTGCCTGCTGTTGGGACAGTAGTGATCCCAGCACCGATCCCAAACTCTTCCCAAGTCAGCCTTGTAAGTTGCTCCTGAGTGGCTGAATTCTTGCTCCCAGATCTAGTGCCCCTGTAGCCAGAGGGGTGGTGAAGGCAGTCAGCTGGCTGTGTAAGGCAGTTCCAATGGTTCCGTCTGGATATCGGGTTAGGAGTAATGGCTGTGACGGCGAAGACTGCCGAAGAAGCCGGTCTATAGTGAAGATCTTGAGATCTACTTTACTTTAAATAGAACATCATGATTACGGAGAGATGCAAAGTTACGGGGCCAAGAGTCAGAAATACGTTGAGTTACCTTAGGCATTTTAGGCTCTATAAGTTTTTTTAGGAAAATAGACATTTACTTTTTCTTTTTTAAACTTGAGATAGGGTTTCAACAGGTTGCTAGTTTCCCAGGAGGCTTGTCCTGAACTTGCAACCCTCTTACCCCAGCCACCTACAGTACTAGGATTACAGGCATGCCTCACCGTGCCCAAATGCCACTTACTTTTTAACCTCTTTATCTGATGTCATGTTCTCTTGACTCTTAGATAAACTCTCAGAATATAATTTCAAGCCTAGGAAACCTCCAGCCTCTAGCAGCTCTCATATTAAGAATGTTGTAAAATAATATCTTCGAAGTATAGAAAACATGTACCTGATTGGCTATAGCTTGCCTATCTCTATGTAATTGTTGAATATTAATTTATGAACTTTTGTTCTTTTGCTATAGAAGTTTATGTAACCTCTTCCACAGCAATGCACATCATTTGAAGCAGCTTACAAATGTGTTCCTAGAACTTGGTCAATCACAGTAGGATCTGCATTAACTATTTATTATTTGCTTTTAAAGCAACAACTGCTTTATGTCAACTAGCTTGTGGGGCTGTGCCTGGCCCCAGGGTTACTGAATTTCAAGTCTAGGACCTGAACTTAGTGTTTTTCTCTCACCACTGTGTGAGAAGTAATTCTCTCAAATTGGTTTGGAGTTGGAGGGAGGGTGACCTCAGAACCTCTTTCTTGTTGTCTTTTCTTTACACCATGGTCCTTCGCCTGGCTTCCTTATTTCTTGTGTATGTAGTTTGGTACATGGATAGGTCTTCACGTGTTTGAAGGGACTTCATGGAGGGTCTTACAGAGTCATCATCTCACTCAGCCTTCATATACTAATTTTAAATTCCCCAGTCATTCTGCTTCATTTACTGATATATGTATATTTTTTATATCTGTTAGCACAACCATCAGTTATCCTCAGTGACAAATCTAGGTTCACATCACTTTTTGTCATCAATTTGATGAGGCTGTATTTCAATCACTAAAATTATATCAGCAGTATAAGCTTTGTTTTCCCCTAGAAATTTGGTCACCACAGAAAAAAATCTAAAAATACTTCAATAATCCTAAATATTTTGCATATACTAACTTGTTAATTTCCGTAACTCCTAAACTATTCCGAAAGGAAATCTACTCCTGTGGTCACCTGTTGTCCTTAACTTCTTTGCTCTTTTGGCCTGCACCTTCCCTTTTTTTCTCTCCCATTTCCAAATTATAGGGAAATTAGTACTGACAAAAAATAACAAAATATTTTGATACTATGCGTACATTATCATGTTTAGTATTTTTTAATGTCTACTAATCTATACCGTACTTGGCAAGTCACTTCTTTCCTTTATTCTATACAGAGGAATATTGTCGCTTAAAGAATATTTGACACATTATTTTTTACTGTAAGATTTGCTTCCTACATTTCAGATAGAAATGGCTTCAGATTTTAGCCATTACAAACCGGTTTGCTTCCACATTCCTTTGTCAATCAGGTTGAGACATAAAATGTACAAACTCTCTTAGGTCTTCAAAACCAAAAGAGATGACATAATGGAATTATGCACAGAAAAGCTAGTGAGGGACAAAGAGAAATGCCACTGGATTCTAGAATATGAAGAAGTTCTACCAGTTGCCTTAGGAACTAAGAGCACTAACACTGAAAATTTTCAAGATACTTCCCAGAATTAGAACAAAATTTCATGTCAACTTTCCACTCCTGGAATTCTTATCCTGCTAGAAGATAATCACAGCCTTTAATTTATTATGTAAGTGCCTCTTGATGGTAGAGTCTAATCTGGCATTATATGGATTAGAATTCTGAGAACATTTATTCTCAAGGTTTTAATGCACATGAGATCAGGGATGCACAAAACTGGTATTACCAAAGTGTAATTGACAACTGAAAATTTGGCTCATATTCACTCGTTTTTTGCCTACAATTATAACAGAGATGATACTGTCCTCAGGGCTCCAAATCAGTCACCATACGTTTACTGAATTCCATCTATTTTCGTGTACCACAAAAATTCTTTCCACGAATTATTCTGTGATTAATATCTTAAAAACATTCTGCTTTTCAGATCCCATTAGTATTAAACAATTCTGGTTTTTCCCATTTCAGGAAAAAAAGACATAAAATATCACATATTTTATTTCCTTATTCTACTTACATTTTAGTTTTCCATGAAATGAAATTAAAATAATTTCAATACTTATTGTCTTATAATCGCTTTAAATCAGTGTGTTCACTTTATATTAAGAACTGTTTTGGCCATTTCAAATAATATCCCTAGAATATTTTACTCTTTTACCTACAGACAGTCTTTCAACAATTAAATCAAGGCTAAACAAGAACTATACTTAACTTGTGGAGTATTCAATCAATTAAAATAAAGAATAAAACAGTTTCACCTTTTGTTGGGGGAAGACAGTTAAGCTACTATCTCCTAAGTCAAACCAGAGATTATGGTGAGAAAATAAGACAATTTAGATCTTCGGAGGAACACAGGTCTTTTCTAGGTCTCAGTCACCATGGAGATTCTAATTATATGTTAGAGAACATTTTTCATTATTTAGTAGGTCACCTCAGTGTCAACATTTTCCAGGGCACAATTTAGTGCTTCACATTTATGAATGAAATAAATTTTTTCAAAGGTTTTCTGGGCTAACAACTGGATTCAAGTATATCACCAAATACTTTGAAAATAGAATAAGAACCAGTTTCTTACAGGTTTCCATAAATCATGGTTAGAAACCATTAGACAAGCTCTAAGTTTAGCCTGTACTCTCTAAATGCTAGTAATACATTATAATAGGGAAATGTAATATATAATTAGAAGACAATAAAAGATGCCACCTTTGGGTACCGATAATAAATTACATGATGACATGCTTTATCAATAGAATGATATTTCTCTGAGAATTTTTCATTCAAAAATTGCTTTGTTACAAGGATGAGAAACCAAGAAAATGAAAGAATAGTGAGAAGTAGAATGTGTGTGTAACATGCGTGTGTAGGGGGAGACTTGTGATTAGGCTCACGCCATTATGAAGAGAGCTTGGCTAGTCGCAACGTCTGCTGCATACCGACGGTGAGGAAAGCCAAAGGGACACTCACAGTTCCAGTCCATGGAGTACTTGAGGCCAAGGAGAGCTGATGGTGTAATTATTTTTCAGAGTCCAGCAGACTGAAGACCCAGGAGAACCCAAAGTTACAGTTTGACTTTAAAGATGAGAATAAAATCTTCCTTTATTTGAGTGAAGATCAGCCATTCTGTTCATTCTCATCCTCAATTGATATTATGAAGTGCACCCATATTTGGGAGGGTTATCTGCTTAAGAAAATCTAACAATACAAATGCTAATGTCATCCATCCAAAAATACCTCACAGACACATTCTGAATAACATTTAACCAAATATCTAAACACCTCGTGGCCCAGTCAAAACAACAGATAATATGAGCCATCACAAGCAGCATTTTATTTCTGTAACTATAATAATCATCACTTAATTAGGTCAGTGTCCTGAGTCCAGTCTTATTAAAGAGCATAGCAAAAATTATAGTCACTGTGTATAACACCTATAAATATATTTGTTTAATATATGTTTTATGTGAAAATATGCTACAGTTTAAATTTCCATGGTGACTCAAAATTCAAAATAGAATTTCATAATATTTACATCATTGGAGTCTCACAAATGTGCACTGTGGTATACAGGTATTAACATTTATTTCAAGAAGTTAATATTAACAAATTTGGTTCTATTATGGCTGGTGTAGAGGATATTTTTCTGCCTTGCCAATTTTTTGTGAGTTAAATTTGTACCTATATTTTCCATATATTCCATACTGAAAGCTACTTTAGTTTTGTGATATTGTAATTGTGTGAATAATTCTTATCTAATGAATTTTTGTAGCATTTGTTGAACAATTGTGTAAATGCACATGGACTATTAGTTATATAATGATTAGTGATGCTCTAATTTTCATCTCCACTTAGAATAATACAAGTACAAATTGATAAGTGAGTAACAAATAGATAGAGGAAAGTTATATACCAGTGTAGGGTATAGAATTTGTATGTGATATCAGAGTTCTATATATCAGTCATAATCAGCAATATAACCTTTAAACTAACTTTTCTCAACACTTGAACAGATTCTGAATTTAACATTTCAAATGATATATGATTAACAAAAGGATCGATTATTCTGTTGCCATCATAGCTTCTGGGGTTACATATTTTAGTAATGTGTAAAGACATCTTTTAAATTTTGGTAGCACACCCTTTTAATAAACATAGCACAGCATTTGACTATTTATTTTTTTTATTTATTGATAAATTTTCTGTGCATTTAAGACTTATTCGCTAGCAAATTGGATTGAAAGTGGTTATTTTATTTTATTTTATTTATTTATTTATTTATTTATTTATTTATTTATTTATTTAGTGTGGGGGATCAAACTCAGGACCTTGTGCTTGCAAAGCAAGCACTCTAACCACTGAGCTAAATCCCCAGCACTGAAAGTGGTTATTTTAAAAGGAGATTTTTCCATGGGCTCTGAAATCAAACAATGTAGAACTTATCAGAGACATAATCTGAAGGAATTCGCCTCCTAATAATTAGCTAGCTTAATATGTATCTAACACAGAGAGAATTTGGCAGGTAATTCTTGCTAAATTAGTATGAGTTTCTTTTTCTTTAACTTGTATGTCCTGTCAGATTAAATTCTTATCCTGTCCCTCAAAATGAGAGAGAGAGAGAGAGACACACACACACACACAGAGGGAGAGAGAGAAAGACAGAGAGATCACAAAAATGTCTCAAGAAAAACTGAGTAACTACAGACTTCCATTTTTGTTAGTAATAGGTTAAAAAAATTATTGTTGATTAATATATGCAAAACAAAACTTTAAAATTAAACCACTGTTTTTCATAGGTCAAATAATAACAGTTTAAAAATAATAGCAAATTTGTTTTATATATTAACTATTATATATATAAATTCCAAATACAAATGATTCTTATAAAGATAGTGAAGTAGAATTGGCCAAGATTAAACTGTGGTAAAATTAAACCCTAAGACCCAAGTAAAAACATCTTTGCTTCTTTTATGTTCTTCCCTCCTAATGTATATGCCTGTCTAGTATGGCACAGATAACCTCTTGTGTCCATATCTCAAGACAAAATTTTATGTAGGATTTTTTTCCTTTGCCAAACCTAACATTGAAGGATCTGCTACAACATAATAGCACAATACTTGTCTATGTGACTCAATCATTTCTGCATTCAAATTCAAATTATACTTCAGTTTAAGTCCCCAACTTTCTGCATGAGTAAAATAAGTTGGATTATGACAATCATGAAATCCAACTTCTTCTAAAGACATATGAGATGATTGGTAATCAAATATGTTAAAATTTTAAGTATAATACTGGCAGTGGGAATAGGTGAGGGACGATTAACATTCTGCTTGAGAAAGGAAGACAACATAATACACAAAATTGATGTTTCTCTACTCAATTTCTTTGTAGGAATATAGAAACGGCCAACATTTATTTATTTGAATGGGGTTGAATGTTTGCATATTTGAAAGTTTCAATAATGTTGACATTTTAAAAAGAGAATAAAATATTCACTTTAATACCAAATGTTATAATTTTAAATAGCTTTCTTGATTTTTAAAAAGAGAGGCTCACATGCATTCCGATCCATATTAAATTGTTTGTTTTGTAATGGCAAGCCTTATGAATTATGTCTTACAGTATTATGTGTTCTGATCTCCCGAGACCTCTTGCTTTAATAAATTGTCAACCACCTTGGAAGTGATTCCCATTCTTGACACTGAAATATCCCACTTCAAAGTAAAGTGTTGTCATAATGGGAAGCTTAATTTAAATTAACTAAAATCAAAGAGTCAGAAATTTATACAAGCAGAACAGAATCCAAAGAACTTCTGTCATATGAGCGCTCTGTAAAACAATTCTTTTTCTTATTTACAGTAAAGTAAATATAACACTAAATAGTTTTGCAATGCATATTACTAGGTCTTACAGAAATAAAAGCCCTTCAAAGACTACATTAAGGATTTGAACAACATATTCATATGAGCACAATTACCTTAAAATTTTGAGGAAAGCACTTCTATTATTCTTTAGCAGTATTTACTTAAATGAAGTAAAATTCATTACAAAGAGATGTCAAATTATTCACAAGATAAGAATTTAAGTTGCTGCCTGAATTAAGTCACGAAGTGGAACGCTTGTTTATTAGTACTACCATAAGTAAGCATACAAAGGAATAAGGGTGTTTTCGTATGCTTTGAACAATACTCATCTCATAAGTGCGTATACAAATGGTTGTTACATGGAATAGTATCAAGTTTGAGAATTAAAGAATAATAATTAAAATATGGTCTTATACCAAAATTATAATATAAACAGGGACAATCAATGCCATTGTAAGATTATGAAGTTAAGATTTATGATAAACCTGTGTACATAATTTGAAAATATCGATGGCATGAAATTAATTAAATACATGTTTTATATATGTAATAATTATAGGGTTGCCTTTAAAAATTCAGGTTATATATAAACATAGACCATATTGAGAGTTACCATTAACATTATTCATAACTTATAATTGAGCATACTGTGTTGGAGAGTGCAATTGAGTTCTTAAATTTATGTTAAATTATCTTCAATTCTTATCAAACTTCATATAGACCAGAAATTCTTAAATGCATCCTTTGCAGTTGGACACAAATGCAAATTATCCTTATTCCTACTGTATGAATCTTAAGGTGGGACCCAACAATTCTTAATAAACCAGGTAATGGTGATGCATTTTAAAGGAATAAATAAATTTGTAAATACCTACTACAGTATCTTGAACACTTCAAAGTTCAAATTTGTTATAATCTCTATTTGTTGTATTTGAAATGTTTTAATCTCTGTCTTATGTAAGAAGTTTTTCACTGATCGTCAATTTCTTGATGTTTATTATTTGCTAGTGCCATGGGTTTCTTTGTGGATATATTGACTATTGTGTGCACGTACATCATTATTAGGCCAATTTTAGTAAATTTTACTTAGCATAGTGAATTCCCTAAATTATCAAATCTTGTCATTTTCAAAACATTCTCGCATTAGTCATTAGTAACACAATGGTTTTGGATTGTTGTAATTCATTTTTCAACTTTCCATATTCTAACTATGATACTATATTTATGGGGAAAAAATCATTTTGTGTCTTCACAGCACTGTTTTGCACTGAAGGACACAGACCATATGGTTTCATCGACAGAATAACAATTCAGTGATTTTCTCTTGTTCATTAGTTGGAAGGCATAATTTGTCTTAATTGCTGAGAAATTTTCTTAGAATTAGTTAAATATTTGCTGCTCTAGATGATTTTTATGGTTTAGATTTTTTTAAATGTCCTTAGAAACTTGTCATATATTCAGAGATGGGGTTTAGGGAGGTGCCTGGGTCTTGGGAGCTGCAGTGAGCAGGGGATTGCTGTCGGGATGAGTTCACAGGGAAGGCTAGTTAGGAAGTGGGGCTGGTTGGATGAGCTCACTGGGGGCGTGGCCCAGAAGGGCGCTCTCCAGGACCTGCTCCTTCTTCCTTGCGCTCTGCCTTCTGGCTGCCATGGCTTGCACAGATTTCCTCCTTTATGATCTTCCACCACGCTGTTTCTGCTGCGCGGCCCACCAACTGCCGCCTGCATCCTCTAAAAGCCACGAGCCCAAATACAGATCTCTGTCTTTAAACAGCTACTGTTAATGTTTTGGCCCAGCTACAGGAAGCTGACTAATATAATCATACACCTTTGTATGCAGGGGGAAGGAAGAAAGTACTAGGTGTCTCGATCTTAAAACAGAAAAGGCAAGAAATTTCCTTGAAGGGTTTTTTCTTTTTTTTTTTTTTTTTCTTTTTTCTCTTGTACATTCTGGTATTCTGCCACCTTAATTTTTTGTGATTTTGTGATTGTGATTGTGATTGGTAAGCTTTTATGTCAGTGTGGCTGGAATAAGCCGGTATGTTTGGTCATATGTTATTCTGAATATTTATGTGAACGTGTATTTGGGTGAGATTTACATTTAAATTGGTGGATTTTGAGCTAAGCAGATTGTCTTCCATGACATGGATGAGCCTCATTAAATCCACTCAAGATCTGACTAGACAAAAGACTGACTTCTCCGGAGCAGGAAAAAGTACCCCAGTAAGCTGTTTCAGACTTGCCGTGTCTGCAGGGTGCAGCTTCCTGTCTTCTCCAGATGGCGTTTCCTCCGCGGTTTTTTGTATTCTTTGGCCTCTAAGGTCATGAGTCTGTTCCTCTAATAGTTTCTTCTCTCTCTCTTTCATACACACACACACACGAGATATGTGATACATGGTATCATATATAAACATATAACATACAGTTATTATCGATGATATATTGTAGATATGATACATCATGGCAAAAGCTACTTGACAGCCGAAGTTTAATTCTCTCCGTGATTCTGAGTACAACTGTACAAGACTGTGTGGACAATCCTATGCTTTCCTGTAGATGTCTGTAAGTCTTCAAGGTTCAAGTGAAGGACTGAATTTCATGATATAAAGTATACACGATAAGAAGCACAGATTCTTGTGTATTGAGTATGCCACCTATGACTTCCCCTGCCCCAAATGCAATGTTATTCTAGGTCATACAAAATAAGAATAAATTATATGCAATTTCGATGCAGTTATCAATCGATACTTATGTGTCAGTCTTTACACAGGTGCCACATAGTGTTACTACATCTACAGTAAAAACGGTGAGCACAAGTATTTCGTATCCATTTTGGAGCTGACCAGGCAGGTTGTTGTGTGATGAGAGGCTCAAGGAAGCGAAGTTCATTGTACTCACAAGTCCTAAAGACAAGAGGCGCAGCCGCTGGCTCT
>PVJO010032893.1:0-12681 GCA_004026905.1 Hystrix cristata | reverse complement strand
TAAAAAGTCCACCAATGCAATGAGTTAGAGGTGCTATAATTTCTCATACTTCTGTCTAATCAGCATTGTTATTTTTATATTTTTATTTTCTTTTTAGTTTTATATTTTATTAGCCATGAACTTTAAATATCCTCAGTAGTGATTTCCATTTCAACATTTACCTTGTCAGCCTAGTTATAAAGTAAGGACAGTTACAAAACGGATGGTCACTTTTGGAATTCTAATGATTTCATAGAGTGGAAAGGAAGCAAATTATTTTCTAACTCCAGTGTTACCATTAAGTATAAAATGTCCTCCAAATGTCTCGTGTTTGGAAGGCAATTAGATTATGTGGTGTTGAACTTGTCAGTGAATGAATTAGTCAGACGAAGCGTGGATGAATCTGAACTGACAAGCTCATAGCTGAATGAGCTCTTAGAGGTGGGGGGCTGCCTGGTCTAGAGAGGCAGCTCACTAGGAGCGTGACCGGAAATGGTGAATCCTCCTCCCCAGCCCTTTCTTCCTACTCTCTGTGCTTTCTGACAACTTTGTCTCGCCATGCTCCTCAGCCACGCTATTTCTGCTTTGGAGTCAAGCAACCACGGAGTGAATCCTCTGGAAACCATGAGGCAAGATAAACCTTTCCTCCTTTGAATTGAAGGTGTTGGGTATTGATTGGGTTTCCCCCGTAGAAAAGTAGCTACCACCACCAGTAAGTTTGTTGGTGGACTGAAAAAACACGAGAACTAGTGACATGATATTTACCAGAAAAATGGGTTCAAATTAGGTAGCACAATTTGCTAATGATTATATGTAGTACACAAAGCGTAATTATCCCAGCCTACAAATATATCCACATTTAGTAAAGCTCTACTGTCTAAACCGTGTCCACCTCTAGAAGACAATTCGCTAGAAAAATAGTAAAAGCCATATGTCAAATTTTAGAAGAGACAGTTACAATTTTTGAAACAATTATGGTAAGATTTAGAGAAATATTCTTAACAATAGTTGTTATTTTAAAAGTCTTTCACTAATGTAAGAGTTACTTTATTATTAAGAAACTGGGGGGGTTCATATTAAATTTACAAAAATTGACTTTAAGCAATTGAGTCACTGCAAAATAGATATCTGCCCACTACGCCCAATATCAAATACAGCAAACAGGAAGAAATAAAGGGAAGGGAAACGGAGTGAAGAACAGTTAGGCAGAGTAAGGTAAGATGAAGTAAAAGTAACGGGAAATAAGAGAGGGATGAGGAGAGAAGAGGAAAAAGGAGGGGAGAAGAATACAGGAAAGTAAAGATGTTTCCCATATTTCCTGAGAAAGTCAACAGGAAAGAGGAATACTTCGATTTACTTTGCCTTTCCAGTGAGGATTATTTATCTGGTCAGTTAGTGCCTGATACTGTCAACCCAGAGAGCCACTTATTCTCTGGAACGACGAACTGTGCATTACTATTTGGATGCAATTAATTTCCTCTATTCACTCTTCCAGATGATCCTAAAACTGTGGAATCTTCAGAAAAGGAGATTCAACGTTGTATTTAATTATGTCTTTGGAAATCTGATGTACCTTTTACTCTCTTCTTGATTTCTGTCTATGCATTTTCTTCAAAATTTTTATGTAACTGATTACATATCTATAGATAGACAGATGATAGATATGTGTATGGATTATAGTCAGTATATACTTTAGAATGTCTGGGATCCTCAGACATTTTGAAAATCTGGTCAGAAAATATTCAAGAATTTTGACCTATTCATATATTTCCCCATGGATTCCATAGCCTGTCTGTTACCTTTAAAAAAAAAACAAAAACAAAAACAAAAAAAAAAAACTTGTGCTCTTTAATTCTGTGTTCCCTTTTGGCATTCATATTGAGGTAGACATAGAATTTAACATTGTATGCATCATGATGGGTTTTGCTTAAGAATTTTAAACTTAATAGTATTTCGTTATGTCTTGAGAATTTCTTGAAAGTTAGAAGGCTGAGCTAACATGTCCTTAAGTCTTTATCATCCCTTCAATGATGCCTTTCACATCCATCATCTTCATGGCTTACTTTACGTTCTCAGCTTCCATACACTACACAACTCTTTGGCAATCTGTGCACAATTTTCATTCCATCAGTGTTAACATTTGGCTATCGAGAATCAGTTTTCCACTCCCTGATTTTTGGGTGTGTGGGGGAGGAATTGGGGTGCTGGAAATCGAACTCAGGGCCTTGCACTTGTTAGGCAAACACTGTACCACCGAGCTAAATCTCCAGTCCCCACTCCCTGCTTCTCGGCAGAACTCGGTGGTGTCCAGATATTCTCTTTACCAGGTGTCCTCTTTACTTCCTTCTGCATAACCTGTATTTAGTTCTAAAATGAGTGGATTCCTGCCATATAAAATTCAAGAAAAGTACATTATGGGTTTTATGGTTAAAAAAATCAGTGATTGCCACGTGTTAGGATGGAAAAAAGGATGAATAGTTGAAGTACTGAGCATTCTCGGCAGCGCATGAGACTATCATAGAGTGTATTTGCATTATGTGATTTCCACATCCACAGACTGTACATCATCAAGAGTGAACCATAATGTGTATTACTGACTGTGGGTGATAATGATGTGTCAATGTAGGACTATAAATTGTATTGGTTTGGATGGAGGATCCTGATAATAGAAGAAAGTACATGGAATAAAAGCATCAAGTGTATGGGAAAACTATGGCTTTAAGAAATTCTGTCGTAAATCTCAGTTATAACAATAAAATCATTATGAGAGGAAAAAAGAGAAAGAGATAAGAGAGAGAAAAGAAAGGTGGGGAAAGGAGGAGGGAGGAGAAAAGGGAGCAAAGACCTGGAATGAAGATGGGAGGAAAAACAGAAAAGAAAGAAGGAGAGAGTAAAGAGAAAGAGAAAAGCGAAGGGGGAGAGAGAGAGAGAGAGAGAGAGAGAGAGGGATACTCTTCCCTTGCACCAGGATGAAACACAGGTGTCTGCCAGGCGGTTTAGTTCAAAATCACAGACACCATCATTTAAAGGTGAAGATGATTTGAGAAATAATATACCTAGATAACACTCACCAATGTAGAATTTGAAAAAAAAAAAAAAAAGAAATCTTGTATTGTTTTTGTTTTGTTTTTGTTTTGCTTCTTTGTTTAAAAAAAAATTAAAATGTCTAGTTGTTCAGGCTGGGTTTGGTGCTGCACACCTTTAGCCTCAGCTACTCAAGGAATCTCTGGTGCAATTTTTGAGAAAATATTTAGTTTGCATGAATAAAAGGTTTAATTCACAAGACACAGAACATAAAGTAAGTTGGAAAATCAAGTACAGTAATTTTCTATGTTGTCCATAATTTACACTATGTAAGATCTAGATCACTCATTTTCATCTGCATTACTGCAATTCAGTTAGTCTCTATGTTTCAACAATAGGTTAACTCTGAATATTAGTGGTTTAATAAAAGAAAAATGTATTTGTTACTTAAAGTCTGAGACCTCTTGAGGGTTTCAAAAGTTTAAGTTGGTGGTTATTAAATTATAAATAGGCTGAAGGAATAATCTCTGGTATTCTATTGTATGGCAAGTTAACTACAGATAAGTATGCTGTACTTATCAGAAACTCAGAGAAAGGTTTTTGAATATATCCATCACAGAGCAATATAAATGTTGGAGGAGATGGATAGATTTACTCTGATTTGAACATTACACAATGTATACACGTATCCAGACATAACATAATATCATAACTTAGCAATACATTAAAAAAGACAGTTTCATGCAAAAACATTCAATTACATCGTGGTGTTTTTTGTAATAGTTAATTTTTGATTTTTTAGATGAGATCGATGATCAGACTCCACTATCAGACTTGAGGAATAATTTCTGCAGTTGTATAGCCTGTGTAACTACAGATACAAATGTCAAGAATTCTGAGTGTGTTCCATGATTTTTAAATCAAAGTACACCCAACAAATCAGCATACAAATCCTGAAAAAAAATTTATGCTATTTAGAATTAAATAAATTTGAATATTGTAAAATTAATGTAACCTCAGAAACATTTGGAAATTATCTAGCATTTGCTATGTTAAAGCTGAGGTATTTTAAATTCGAGACTAAATAGTATCTCAGCATTTTACCACGTCCCTCATGTGGGAGACAATGACTCGCTAAGAAAATTATATTTTCTCCATCTCAAAATGGCTTACTGTGAATACATTCTTCACTCAATTAGTGTAACTGCCAGTGAACTGAATTTAATTAATAAGAAAAATTACTGTATTTGATTTGCATGTCATTATTACTGTAGAATTGCTCACGTTCCTGGTTTTAGGTAGTCATGTTTCTTAGATGATAAACTCCCTCCTGACAATTGCTGTGTGATCAGTACGTCACCTTGGATGGAGAATGTATTCGAGACATTAGTGACTCTGCTGAATGGAGCTCATGAAGGTACATTGAACTCGAACCCAGCGAAAGGACAACTAATACTTTGACATAATTAATTGGGTAATTGCTTTAATTACTGAAGCACATGAACCAAATGAGTAATGAGAGGTAAAATCACATTTTATATTAGAAAACTTCTTAGCTATCAGCTGAAATTACATTTCTGTTTCTAATGATAAATAATATGATGAATGATACTGAGCTTTCTCAAGCCATTATTCAGAAGTAAGAAAATTCTAACCAAAAAATATATTGAAAGTAGGCCAGAATCCTCCTGGGTCTAATAGATATAAATTCTTATAGTTACCTCCTGAAAATGAAGGAAGTTTGAAAGAAACAACTCATTTTCTTTTATTTATTGCTTTGCTAGTCATTAAACCTATGTCTGTCTTTCAAATACTTGGAAAGGAAAGTACGTTCAGGCATCAATTATTTGAACATCTTACTACCAAAATAAAAATTTAAATATGGGCAAGCAAATCTGTATTTCCCACCTGTTGTGTCTGTTTTTTTCTTGATTTATTTATTCAGAGTTAATTAGTTGCCATAAATTTATAAATAGAACCTTATGACATATTATCATTTATTATTTATCTGTTGAAAATAAGTTCTCAGTGTTAATCATATTTTAAGTATATGTACATATGTTTGTATAAATCTGGTCTTGTTGTTGGTCATTATGTAATTACATATATAATTTTATGTAATTATATATATATATATATATATATATATATATATATATGCATGTAGAAGTCTAGTCTAGGGTATTAAATCTATCTAAATTTGTTCAAAATTGTCAACTTGTCAGCTAACTTTCATCAATAATCAAACATGGTTATTTTTCCAGTATTTCCAATTTTGTAATGTTGCCTTAAAAATATGAAAAATGAGGTAGTTCTTACAAATAAATTCTTCTATATTCATAGAAAAGTATGTTACGTACTGCTTGAGGATCATGCTCCATAATCAAGAAAAATATTGTTTCCATATTTTAAACTATTAAAAATCTACAGAAAGTATAATAAATATTTCACAAATAAAAATATTATACCAAATTCTGTAAAAAAAAAATATGATGTTCCTTTTCTTTAGTAATGTTACTTTTTTCTACATCAAATTCTTCCATGTTTGGGGTCTTAGAGAAATCACTTATTTCTTTGGGATCAAATTTATGTTTTTTTTTCTTACATTAACAAAATACAAGCAAGCAAATCATTGTTATTAATACAATGTTATTAATGCAGCAAAGTTTGCTTATATGTACTTTAGACATTAAAAATTGTGGATAAAATTTTGTATGGCTATTGAAAAACATTTTACTCTGAATGAGAGAAACATTGGTCCGATTGTAAAATTAGAATAGTTGCTAATAACTAATAGTTATGAGGAATATCAATAATATGTTTATGTTATATTCACTCACTTAGTGGAGCCAACATCTCCCATAGTTTCATATACAGTAATAATGGGTTTACTTTTACTTACTAGTTAACTGACACTCAAGGTGAAGCTGAGATTGCTGGGCGTGATGCTTATGTTTATGTGTCAAGTTGAGTTGACAAGGCTTGTCCTGATATTCAGTAACACATTATTTATAATGCATGTATAAGCAACCTGCTAGATGAAATCCACAACTGAATTAGTAGACCCATTAAAGGAACTCTCCTTCACCAATTAAACTGGCATCAAACCGCTGATGGCCTGCACAGAACACAAGGTCATAAACAAGTCAAATACTCTCTCTTTAAGGACACCCGTCATCTACTGCCTTGGATATCGGGGCTTCTGAGGTTTCTTGGTGCTTCAACTTGGACTGAATTACGCCATTACGTCCTGGTATCCAGCCTGAAGGTAGTAGATCACTGGGCTTCTCAGCCTAATTTTTGAACAATGTAGTCTCTCTCTCTCTCTCTCTCTCTCTCTCTCTCTCTCTCTCTCTCTCTCTTTCTCTCTCTATTTTTATGGAGAACCCTGATAGCACATAAACATATTGGGTTTATTTTTGATGTGGAGATGCTGAAAACATAATAATGTAGACTTGACAGAAAATATACTGGAATTAAAATTTACTAAAATTAGATCTTAAGAAGTTTTTAAATAAAGGTGTGAGAATCTGAAACAGATACTAATTTGAGGTACAACTGGAAGACAAACCCAGTAGCCATTAAAAATTCTCATTGTTTGAACAATCATTTAAATTTGAGTTTTTTAGAAGTTGGTTATAAAGTTATAGTATTTGTTAATAAAATGCAGTGTTCATTTTGGCAGCACATATATTAATAAAATGCAATATTTAGTTAAGTGTACAGACTCTTATAAAAGTAACTTCCACATGTAATTTTAGAGGTGTACATATACATTTACTACAAGAAGTGTTTATATTATGAGATACGTGTTTTAAGTGCAAGCATATTCCAAATACTATTGGGGACATTTTACACTAATGAATTATATGGTTTATGGGTATAATTGTTCCAGTACCTGAGACATACCTAAGATATGTCAAACATTGAGACTTCAGGAAGCATCCTGAATTGTCATTGGGTAAACCTGATAATTCTTTTTTTTTTTTTTAACCTGATAATTCTAACTACAAGACATATAAAAATAAGGCGCAAGAGTACGTGAAAAAATATAGTGATATATTTATATCGAAATATTTAATGTTTATCCTTAGCATTTAATTTAGCCCTTAATTCAGTGGCGTTTCATCATTGTGACAAGCACCTGAGAGTAGCAACTTAATGGAGGGCAGGTTTACTTTGGCTCATGGTTTCAGAAATTTCAGTCCATGAAGAACCGCACTGAAGGCAGAAACATATTGTAATGGTGTGATGGTAGAAAGCTGCTTGCTGCCTGACAGCTCAAAAAGAGAGACAAAGAGCCCAGAACTAGCTGGGAACAAAATTTACACTTCAAGGCTACATCTGTAGCAATTTGTCTCAGCCAGTTAGGCTCCACTTCCCAATGACCCCATTTGGTTTCTAATTCATTGAGTGACTAGTGTACTGCTGACGTTAGGGCTCTCAAGATCTAACCGTATCCAGGCCCCACTTCTGAAGATTGATGCCTAGAGATATGGGTGCTAATCCTAATTTGTCAGCTTTGTTGGATTAAGAAATGCCTAGTAGGAAAGTAAAGCTTGCTCCTGGTGTATCCATGTGGGTCAGAGTGGTGTGACCTCTGTACTATGATCCCACACGCTGTTGCCCAGGTTGCTTTCCAGCTGCTTTGAATTAAGTATCTTTGCTCTGCCAAATATTTCTGTCGTGAGGTTTTTGCCTTGGAGCCTGAAAACCATGAGCTAACTACACATAAACTTTCCTCTTCTGAGATGTGGGTGGCAGTTATTGTACCTCAGTGAAGAGAAGGCCCACACAGGGCATGGAGACTTAAGTGTATGAGTCATTGGCAATACTTTATACTGTAACAAAGATGCATGCAAGGTCTTTGAAATCTTAAAAATAGAAATATGAATAGAAACAAAAAATCTGAGAAACTGCTCTCTTGTACTTGCATCAGTTTTGTCTACTCTAAGAAATGTGATTTTTCATCTCTAATGTAGCTTTTTTCCTTCTTTCTTCTGCTCTTTATAAGCCAGTTTCCTTCCTAGGAACCAATGACTTGTTCACTGTGCTTGGGAAAACTGTAAGATTTACCGTTGATTTGTTAAAAATATATTGTAAGTGTGATAAATAAATGTGCAAAATTATACATATTAAAGGAGTACCTTCTTTGGTTGTACCATGTATGTTTTCTAAGGTTTAAATCGAACTACAAATGTTCATCTCTTTAAAATACTATTATTTCTTCATGTAGAAAATGTTCAGAATACCTTCTTCTACCATTTAAAAATGCAGTGTATTATTGTCATCAATATTTACCCTATTTTATATTAGTACATGAGAACATCTTTCCTCAACTGTAACTTTGTATCTTTTACAGCTTATACATTTAGGTGGGACTTTTGGGGTGACTGGAGCACAGGTGTGTGACACTGAATTCATCCACTGGGTGATTTAGCATAGTTCTGGGTGTGAGTGGTGGAATTACTGAAGGGCGAATATCCACCCTGGGGAAATAGGCTTGTATCCTAGAAGGAATAAAAAGGGAGAGAAGGAAGGCTTGCTGCTCCTGCCTCCGGTGCCATGGACTGGTTCTTCTCTGCTATGCTGCCCTACCTTGCAGGCAGCTGACTATGTAGTGAAGCTACTACAGACTGTGAGCTGATATAAACGTTTTCTCTTTTAACTTGTGGGTATTTTGTCCCAGCAAAGAGAAAGTAACTAAGACAGTGCCCACTGACCAACATTTTCCTAACCCTTTCTCAACTCACTCTCTCAGGCTGCTAGTAACCACTATTTGAATCAAACTGAAGACTGATGTCACGTTACAAATATAGTGTACAAATTATAAGAGTCAGTATAAAAAAAAAAGTCAGCATATTTATTAATATCCAGAGCCAAAAAGTAACTGTTGATTTATCCTAATTGGTGCCATTTGAAGTGAACATAGGGACAAAATTAGAGGACATATATAATAAAATAAAATATATATTTTTTATTCTTGATGTAATTGATTTCATGAAAAGCAGAATAGATATTGGTGTAGCTTTTATATTGTTGGCAACTTTGTTATCAAGCAAATTACCTAAACTAAAATTACACAAGTCATGGCAATAGGGCTAGGGATTTAGATCAGTGATTAGAGTGCTTGCCTTGCAAGCACAAGGCCCTGAGTTCGATCCCCAGCACCACAAAAAAAAAAAAAAAAAAAAAAAAAAAAAAAAAAAAAAAAAAAAAAAGCACCACAAGTCATGGCAATATACAGAGTAATACACAAATATATACGTAAATTTTAAAAAACAAAAAGAATTTTAGAAGTTAATATTTTAAGAAATAGTCTCAGATCTTCTATTCCTAGAATAACTATCTTCAGATTGTATAAACTAGAAAAGCCATGTGAACAATGAAAAACTTGTGGCAGGCAAGAGAGCAATAGAGATAATTTATTCTTAAACTAATAAAGAATATGACAATTTTAAGATTTTATATGCCTCTAACAGTATCAAAATACAGAAATCAAAAAATTGCTTGAAAAATTCTATTTACATCTTAAAAATTATAATATGTGAAGATCTAGATAAGAAATAACAGATGAAGAATATGACAGTAATGATTAAGGAATATCCAAAAAAAGCCAATACAGTAAATGTGATTAAATAGGTATTTAAACAAAATGTCTATCTGATGTAAATATGCTACGCAAAATGCTTTTTTGGATAGCACATAATTTAATTCTGCGTTTGTTTTTAAAATTTGTCTCAATAATTAGTCCATTGTTAAAAGTGAAGTGTTAAGGTCTTCTCCTATTGTGGCACTAGACCTGGTCTCTCCTTTTAGATCTGTTGCATTATTGCCTAATTTAAGGAAGATTTGTTTATTTTAGAGAATTGAAATAACAAAAAAGAATATTTAGCCTCTCAATGAGTATTAAAATTCTATCAGTGTATTTGTTTGTAAAACACTTTTTCTTTTACTTACATGCAAAGAAATTGCATATTTTGGGTTAGAATTTATCTTAAGAAAAATCTAAGTCTCAGATTCGAATGCTTGATAAGTATGGTAGATCACAATAGTTTGATATTTCATAGAGTCATATGTTTATTAAATTACTAGATTTTAGAATATCAAAATATGGAAAATATTCAACTGCACTATTTACCAAATAACTCAAATTAGAATTTCAAGGTGTTTGTTTATAAAATTTATATTAAATAAATGCTTTCAACTTTATATTTTTAAGATAAAAGATTTGACAATGGTGTGCATATGTTAAGTGATTTTTTTTTAATTTAGAAAATAATATTTTATTATATATGAGAAAATTGTTAAAAGGGGGTAAATTGCTTTGTTTTTTCCCCTTAAAATTGTAGACTGTATTTGAAGGGTATCTTTTTTAGCACTCATGTACCTCTAATAAACTCAGGAAATGAAAAAGGGCTGAGAATATGTTCTTTGCCTTAACAACTATAGGGGAACAACTTCAGTACGTTAAAAAAAATGTATTTTACAAGTAAAAATAAAGTCATCCTAAAATATTAACTTTAAATTTTTTAATTGGTATATGTTTGCAGTATTTATATTTTTTGCAGTATTTATAGATTTAGCTATTACAAATTGTGTTGCTACGAACATGGTTGTGTTTATATTGCTGTGGTGTGATGATTTTAATTCTTCTGGGAAGATACCAAGCAGAGGAATAGTTGAGTCAAATAGAACCTCTAGTTGTAGTTTTATGAGGAATCTCCACACTGATTTCCACAGTGGTTGGACCAGTCCACCTTCCTGCCAACAGTGGAAGAGGGTTCCTTTTTCCCCACAACCCCACCATCATTTATTATTGGTTGATTTCTTGATAATAGCTGTTCTTTCTGGAGTAAGATGAAATCTTAGCATTGTTTTGATTTGCATCTCTCGAATGTGAATCTCTCGTATGTTTATGTACCATTTTTATTTCTTTGTATGAGAAATGTTTATTTATTTCAAATGCTCATTTTTTGACAGGGTCTTTCAATTTGAGGGGTTCATTTTTTTGAGTTATTTATAGATTCTAGATGTTAGACCTTTGTCTGAGGGACAGCTAGCCAAATTTTTTTTTTTCCCAGTCTGTTTTTGCCCCACTCTCTTGGTGATTTCTTTTGCTGTGCAAAAGCCTTTTAATAGGATGTGGTCCCAAGTACTGATTCTTTGTATTATTTCCTGTGCCATCTAGGTTCTGTTCATAAATATTTTTCCCATCCCTATTTCATATATTACTAATAAGATTTTAAAATAACATTAGACTTTAGTAAATGATTTTTATCATAAGGAGCACAATTATAAATTGTTTTATATATTTTTATCTACTAATTTAGGAAACAAGTTGAAATATGAATGTGACTTTGTATTCAAAGAACTTTTCAGCTATGATTCATCTCTTAATGAAATTTTGATAAATACAATGTACTTTGTTTAAATAAGATAATTCTTGGCTAGAATGTCATATGAAAAAAGTAACACTATAGTTGTATATAATTAGCAATTAGTTAAAATTTTAATATAAAGAAATGACTGCAAAGAAATATAGCAAAACATTAGTATTTGCTTTTAGGTCCTATATTATGGAAGATTTTGGTCTTGCTTCTGTTTATTTATTTAGCTTTCTCAAACTTTCAACATTTAGAAAAAAAGACTTTAGAGTTTTATTTGAGTGAATGTAATGTCTTTGAGTGAATGTAAAACAAGTCACTAGCTATTTCTTACTTCTTCAGAGCATAAATAAAACTCTAAATTTTGTTTAAAATTGATTTTGGTGAATCCTCCTTTAATTTTGTGAAGAAATAAAGTTTGAATCTTTGCCTGTGGCTTTATATCTGGTCATCAGATCACTTACTTTTTAAAAATGAATAATTTCTTTGCAGCTATAGCTTACTAACATTGAATTCCTAATTTCTTTCAGATGTGTTTTCAATAAAGCACAAGTGATTTTGAAGTGATGATTTCAGCTTTTCTAAACTTAGATATGTCTCAGCTTCTTAAATATTATATAAAATGAGGTCTATTTCACAATGAAGAAATTTAGCAGAATTTAGTCACATTATTATTATCACACAAACACACACACACAACAACAACAACAACAACAACAACAAAACAAAGAAACTCAAGACAGCTAAAGGGAACCACAGGAGTGCAGGCCATCGCTATCAGGAAGGGACTCAGTTGGTAAGCTGAAACCTGACATTTCCTTTTTGAAAAGGTTCCAGGACTACATCATCCATGCAAGGCCCGGGAGTCTTTGGGTAGGAAATTTGAACCAATAGAATCGATGATTTCCTCCGGGCGTGGTGGTGCACACCTGTAATCCGAGGATTCGGGAGGCGGAAGAAGAATGGCTGTGAGTTTGAGACCAGCCTGGGCTACACAATAAGTTCAAGATCAGCCTGAATTGCACTGCGAGACTTTGTCTGGGGAAAAAAAAAAAAAAAGAAAAAGAAAAAATGATTTTCATCCATGCAAACATTCTACCCATAATGGGAGGGAAATATTTCTTTTCAGTTGTAGTTTTATCTGCAGGAGCACCCCCTTTCCCTGCTCTTCTTTTCCCAGCGGAGCTATTTCAGAGTGTCATCAAATTCTTCAGGTCTCAGGACTTTAGCAGACTTACACAAATGAGAAAAAACACCCTATCCAATTAGCAACAGACTTCTCTTTTTTTTA
>PVJO010032892.1:0-12635 GCA_004026905.1 Hystrix cristata | reverse complement strand
GCGCGGGCTGGCTCTGTGCCCCGGCTGTAGCCACCTGTGGCGGGCGGTGGGGGCAGGGCCTAGCAAGGCCAGCCAGACTCTCTCACCTCACTCTGCCGTATTCTGTAGAGTAGGAGGCTGGCGGTGCTGTTCACGGGCCACCCCGTCAAATCCAGGCAGGTCCCTGCAGCTAGCAGTCCAGTTACGGAACCTGCGGGCTGCCTCTGTGCCCCGGCTGTCTTTGCTGAATATCTTTTATGTCAAAAGAAAAAAGTTAAGTTTTGCTTATCTAGAAATAGCAAAATCTCCTTGATTTACATTTGTCTGGAGTTGTAGATTGTAGTAAAAAAACTAACACATTTCCACACATTCATAAGTGATGTTCAAAACATTCTGGTGGATCGTACAGTGTATTGTACACAAATAATCCAAAATTAGAAATTTATTTCTTATTAAAAATGAGAAACAGAAGGATCAGAAAGAACAAAGAAATTTAGTTCGATGAAATTGCGGAAAAGACAGAGCTATGAGACACAGGAGAAAAACGAAAACAAAATAAAAATCATGAACTACAAATAAAATACATAAGAAAGTGAATAATGATCACTAAGCAGAAACGGAATTAAGAATACTATGGCTTCTGTTACTGATTAAACTGAGTTTTGTGGATTTTTTTTTTCCCAGTAATGGGGGCCTAACCCAGGGCCTTTGCACTGAGCTACATTCCCAGCCCATTTCTAATTTTTTAATTCTGTGACAGGGTCTCACTACATGCCTAAATTGCCCAGTTTTGGCTTGAAATTGGAACCTTTCAGCTTCAGCCTCACTATTTCCATCATTCCTTTCTTAGTAATGGCAAGATTATTATTCAGGGAGATATGGCTAAAGAGCCAGAGTCATCTATATCTCCTTCTCTTTTCTCTTTCCATTTTATTAGTTTTGAAATCCTGCTGTTTCTGCCTTTACAGATGTTCTACCAGCTGCCTCACCCCCACACCCCACTGCCGCCATAAGCCTGTTATTCCTGACCCCGTCCTTCTGCCCAGGACATACTCAGTTTTGAGACAGCTCAGCGCCTTTATGAACCCATATCATCTGCCCCGTGCTCCAAGGTCGAGCACTTATGTCTCTTCCTTGCACACACTCTGCACATTCACATATAAACGCCTTTGCTTTTCTCCCTCTCTCTTCCTGAAATGTTCAGGAGCCAAATTCTACCGATATATGAAGTTTCTCTTTATTCCAATAACATAATGTATACCTTCTCTTCTTTCTCAAATATTTATCCGTTTTATTCTTAAAGCAATTTTCATGTGCCTTTTTATTAAGTTGCTAAGTAATATACTTATTTATAGCATTAAATGAGAAATGTTTAAAGGAAATGATGGTACAGTTCATGTTTAAGTCTCCCTAAAAATCTTAGGAAGTACTTGACCCGTAGCTGGGATTCCAAACCCAGGTTATGGTTAGCAGCAAAACGATCAAAACTGAGACAAAAGTGAAATGTGATTTCTACTCCAACAGTTGATTTTATTTGGCAAGAGCAAAACATTTTAACTGATCATAAAAGTTAAAATTATTTGCATTAACATTTATTTTAAAATTTTAAAAACATAGAAAGCTTTCCTATCAGAGGATGTGGGATTTTATGTAAACACTACCTGTCATCAGTAATCATAACGGCTGATATTTACAGAGCGCTTATTGTATGCACTTGTACACACATTAAATTATTTGATCTGCAAGACCACCTCATTTAACAAATAAAGAATTTAAGATGTGGAGAAAGTAATAGCATTTCCAATGTCCCAAAAATGGTGGGAGCACAAGAGTTGAGTAAAAGAAGAGTAATATCTAGGCATAGAAAAATTATCATAGTTTACTGATTTTTTTCCACCAAATTTATTAAAGTATTTCATGTCACTGTGAAAGGAAACTAGCTATGGATTTCCATTACCAGTTTTTGTTTTTTGCTTAATAGAGTCTTGCTTTTTTAAAATAATAACTTCCAAATCACATGCTACACTAAATGTGTATTTGACAATACTAATGCACAGACCATTTCAAAGTAAAAGTAATTTTGAAAATTTTGTAAAACATTATCAGGGCTGGAGATTTAGTTCAGTGGATAGAGTGCTTGCCTTGCAAGCACAAGGTGCTGAGTTTGATCCCCAGCACCAAAACAAAAAACAAAAAACAAAACATTAGGGTAATACGGCTAATTAAGGACATGTTTGATGCTGAGAATAATTTCCTACTCATAGATGGAGGGCATTTATTTTCATTTCTACCACTGCTTCTTCAGAGTAGACTCTTACTTCTTGGATAAAAAGACCCCAAGTATTTGAATAAAATTAGAGAACTGTTAAATGCTTTTTGGCTTCATAAAAACGATGCTCACCACCAGCCCATATATAATCCTTTATGAGTTGTGCATTTGAATCAAAGCAAACATCTTTAGAAGAATATTAGAAATGACCTGGTAATGAGGCCTGGAGACTTTCAAATCTTCTATTAGGTGATAATGGAGGCATAAATTGTGTTTGAGATTTTCAGCCAAGAGGATTAGCGGAAAGAAATAGCAACTTTATCCAGTCCTGAAATGCCATGGTTTCAGCACAAGCTAACATTTAAACCCCTGGGGA
The DNA here is from genome assembly GCA_004026905.1 of Hystrix cristata. Classification (NCBI taxonomy): domain Eukaryota; kingdom Metazoa; phylum Chordata; class Mammalia; order Rodentia; family Hystricidae; genus Hystrix; species Hystrix cristata. The sequence continues at coordinate 10,011 of PVJO010032892.1, read as the reverse complement.
GAAAAGAAGGGAATGGAATGACACGTACTTGCACAGATTGTGATCCCTGACATAATGGCCGTTACCCAGTGTAAACCCCACGCAGCTAACCGCAGGCCTGACTACAAATACACGACTCCGCTGCACAGAAGATCACACTGAAACATAACAGTGTCCAGAGCCTGAGTGATTCTGAGCTTTCTCCTTTTTATAAATCCCACTCATTTCTCTCATTGCTCATGCTTCCACAAGCAGAAATAGTTTCTTGGGTTAAAGGAGGAATTTTTTCCAGATTGAAGGCTAAAATTATAATGAGTAGAAGTATTTGCATAGCTCTCACTCTGGATTATTATTGCACATCGTAGGAATTGAATGACAAATCAGCTAACCCTGAGGCCTCCCCTGTGTGCACAGCTCTGCCTCTTTCAGCAGGAGTCCAAGACCTCCAGCTCGCAGCTTACTCATACACTCCTCATAGCTGCACAGTGTGCCATCATTTATCCAGTTTTACCCCATGTTCTTAGCTTTAGGTTTATAACAATCCTGAGAAAGAAGGCAGTATTATCATAACTTTATTTTGAAGAGATAGAGGAATCGAGGCTTAAGACATTGTTCCTTAGATCTCAGAGCTGTGACAGTGAGAGCAAGATAGAGACAAAGTGGCCTGCTTGCCAGAGGACTGTACTGTAAGGAGTAAATGTGTATGTTCTTAAAAAAACAAATAAATTATTGCCTGTGACCCAGAAACAAGGAAATCAAGAGTAGCCTGAGTGTCAGAGTCAAAAAGAAACACAGGAAAGGGATTAACAGCCAATATGAAACCAGGACATCTGGTGGCAAATAAAAACCCCAGGGAGAATTACAGTTTAAATAGACAAGATGCCACAGAGGTGGGATTCCATTGACATCTTCACCTTCACCTTCTCCGTCTTTCCTCCATCTTTAGGCTGACTAACTTCATCATCATTGTGAGATCTACCTCTGGGAAGTTCGAGCCATCTGGATTTCTATTTCAATATGACATTATTCCCCAGGGCCTGAGACCAGGAAAAGGAATCAGGCTAGCCTAGAAAGTATTGTGAAGGTACAGCAATATTTAAGGGCTGAAAAAAGAATGAAAATCAGTCGATTCTGGAAGATCCTGACATTAGTAACACCTCTGGGCCAAATAAAGAAAATATCTTGAGAATTTGGGCCTACCGGTGTTAGTAGTATGACTGAAGTTCTGCCCACATGTGAGTCTTTGGAATAAGGCTTGATATGGAATGGATTCTGCTGGCCTGAGGTATTGAGTAAAGAGGGATTAAAGTCCAGCTTTTTGTCCCAGGATGCTGTAGGGCCATGACAAGAATATCCATGGGAAAGGGTTGAAATGGTGAATGGGCAAGGATTGAGAGGTTACCGAAGTGGTTCCCAGCCACCATCAGATGCAATGGGAGTATGCTTCAGACACACATATGGATAGAGAATTACTGGTAATTAATGGCACTGAACCAGTTTGATTCAGCAATGCTAAACTTTTTTAGTTTTTAGTAAAGATTAGTTACACAGCCGAAGAGACTACTGCGTGTACTGTTGGATAGGCATGGTGGTAAGAGCAGAGATAAGAGATATCATCAGAGAAACGCCAGTGAGAAAGACCTAGACGTCAAGGACACAGTCTGCCGTAAGGAAGATCCCATAGCTCTCACAATCTTGCCATGATGGGTGAGGCCTTGGAATTTAACTGGGCAAATGTTTTCCTGGGAGAAGTCTTGCAAAGGCTTACTTTCTCCCAGGGATTGATAGATGGGGTTTGCATCTTCTCAGGCAAGTTTGGCCCCAGCAGGAATGGAATGAGGTGTTCATGTTGACAGTTTCTGATATCTAGACTCACATCTAGCTCCCTCTCTCCCTTCGTCTTATACTTGGTACCCCATGTCCCCCTCAGATTGGCTGACGCTCAATGTTAGTATCTGAATCATTCTAATCAGACAATGTTAGCACTGACAAAAACCTGGTCATTCCTTTGCATTTGTCAGTAATTGGTGGTCCTAAGTGTCATGTTTTGCATCTGTGGGCTAGATGATATATAGCTAAATTTGCTTGTAGTGGTAATTATTGCTTTTTCATTAATTCATCAGCATATGGATCTTTAAAGTGTTCCTTTCTGATGAGGCCATCTCTTGTCACTCTCTGTCAAGCAGGAAATCCTAATCGGTTTATTTCACTTTCTCGCTGTCAATCAGCAGAATCAACTTTAATGCCAACCTTCATATGACAGAGGGTGGCAAAAGAGAACCAGAGCAAAAAGTACAAGACCTTATAAACTACTGTTGCTATTTTGATGAAATCTTATCATTCCCATTGGTCACCGCGATCTTTGTGCTCATCATCAGAGGACTTTATAAAGATGTGAAAAACAACATGTTACCTTAGAGAACCCTCTTGAGTTTATATGTCTTACCGCATACCTGTAAAGCCAATTAAGCATATATGTACAGTGTGTGATTATACTGTGTATAATTATATACATATGTGTGTGTGTAATTATATACTACATGTGACAGGAGAATTATTTAAATATTCTAACATTCCTCCTCTCCTACGGGGAATAATAGTCAAGAAAAATCTTTGCCAATTTTGAAGATGAGCATGAAAATGAAATTTGAAAAACCAAAAGAAAGTCAAAACTGGTACACACTTGTAATCTCAGTTATTTGGGAAGTTGAGACAGGAGGATCAGAAGTCAGAAGCCAGAACAGGCAACTTGGTAAGACTATTTCAATACAAAAAGGGCTGGAAATGTAGCTGGGTGGTAGAGCACTGTGGGTTCAATCCACAGTATAGTTCCTCCAAAAAATAAAACAAAAGAAAAGAAAAAGGGAAAGAAAGAAAGAAAGGCAAATTTCAACTCATAAATAAGGCCACATGCTATGAAAGGAAATACGGAGGGAAAGCTTGGGAAAAGCGAAAGGTGGAATGAATAATGCTGGAGAAACTGAAAAGGAAGACTAATGTCTACCCCAGAACAGAATGCTGGGGAAAGACAAGAGATTTTGCAGAAATGCCCCTCGGACATAAAGCCTTCTTCCCAAAGTCACTTAGCAATTCTTTTTTTTTTTTTTTCCTATATTCGGTAGTCCCTCCATTATCCGTGGGGAATATGTGCAAAAAGACTTATTAGATGTCCAAAACTAGTTTTAGTATATGTGCTGCCAAAGCAAGTGCCTGAAACCAGGGATAACAACAAATCCTGTATACTGTATTATGCTTTTGAAAAATACCTAAGTACCTATAATAAAGCTTAACTTATAAATTAAGCACTTTGAGAGATTAACCACAATGGCTTTTTATAGATTTTATCAACCTCTGTGTATGATTTTTTTTTTATTCCTTATTAAGCCGAGAAAGTTTTAAAGAAAGCACTTTATGGTTTCTCTTTGGCATATTCAACTTACCAACACCACCACTCTTGCCCTGTGGAGCTACTATTAAGTAAAATAAGGGCTACTTGAACACAAATACTTCAGTACCACAACCCCAGGTCTGATAATGGGCTGGCTGTTAAAGGCCTAATGGGTAAGTTGCATGTACAATGGATAAGTTGGACAAAGGGGTAATTCATGGCCTGCTCAGGATAGAGCGAGATGGTTGGAGATTTCCTCATGCTACTCAAAATTATGCAAAATTTAAAACTTATGAATTATTCATTACTGGAATTTTCCATGTACTATTTTCAGATCATAATTAGGTAATTTATACCAGGAGAATGAAACTACAGATAAGTGAGCCCTCCTAAATACAAAACTCTCCCTATGAAAAGTGCTAACAAATAATCTCTTAAGACAAATATTTAAGGAAAACCAACATTGGTATAAACGCATACCCTTCACTAAAAGAGAATTGGATTATGCTGTGCTGATATTTATTGAGCACTTACTATGTGGCAGGCATGTTGCTCAATTTTAAGCATCTTTCTTAGCCAGATTACATAGGCTCTATTTTGAAGATGAGGGACTGGGGCCAACAAATGTTAACTGGTATAGTAGGACATAGCTAATAAGTACAGAAGCTAAGATTCAAATATACACGCATTCCACTCCAGCGCTGATGTTACTAAGCACAATGCTGCATTGATTTTGTAACCTCCCATTCTTGAGTTTCTGACTCTACTTGCCTCAATTATATAAATTTCTGGAAAAATAAGAGGCCTTACTCATTTGAACTTTGTTTAAATTTTCTTACAATGGAGCAAAAGGCAATCTTGCTAATACGTATAGACATTTATCAAATCTCTGGATTTCTTTATCAGAAATTGGAAAAAATATTCGTTTAGTGCCTATTATCCTATTACCTAGAGACTGTGTTCAAACTGCTACCTCCTTCAACACACTCAAAGTATAATTTAGTCTTTAGATATGTGTATGCAGAAATATACAAGTGCATATCTAAAAGAGTGCTGTTAAGGATCTCACTGCTCAAGCGTGTGTCCTGTGTGTTGCAAAGAATAACAAAATAACCATTTGAAAGCAAAGCTTTGGAAACATTTCCATTAACACCAAGCATATCACCACTATTTGTGAATGACAAAATGAATTCCATTAAGGGGTTCTAATTCTAAAATCACAAAATCAAGTGTTAATGCTCTGTGAATATGACAAGAAAAATAATGGGTTCTATACTCATTTTGCCATGGCAGTGAATTAAGGCGAAGCAGATTCATTTGCTTTTATTATAACTGATAATATTTGCTTCTATTATAATTGATATTATTGCTAACTGTTCTATTCTTGATCCTCTTCACTTTGCTCTTATTTCAGTGGTTCTCATAATGTTATATTATGCTTGTGAACTTGACAACATCTCATTCTAATTTGCTTTATGTCTTTTGAGACTATGCGTTTACTTGCATATGAATTTTAAAGTATGATATACTGGCAAAATAAGGCTTTGATCTTTATTAATTGACTTTTTGTCTCTCCTGGTGCTCTTGGTGTTTCATTCTGTCTTGTCTGATATTAACATAGCTACACGAACTTTATTTTGGTTAGAGTGTGCATAATATATTTGTTCCATTTCTTTAGTATTAATATTTTTCTGTTTCATACACAGTTCTCTTCTTTTAATCCACAGTCTAGAAATTAATACTCACAAAGTTAATGTAATCAGTACATTTTACCCTATTCTTGGACAAATTTTTCACACTTCCCTTTCACTCCCCTCTGGATTTGTTATTATTGACATATTTTGGTCCTATTTTAAAATATTCTCAAATCATAATTTTTATGTATATTTAATATTATTTTATATATAACCCACTTGTGTACCATGGCTATTTTTCTCTTTCCTGCTTATACATTTGATTCCCACATAAGATCATTTTCATGTTACACTAAGTAAATTTTTAGAATTTTTCTTGAAGTTATTCTTTTCTCTTTGTTTCCATTTTTGGACAATATTTTTGCCCCATTATGTGTTATGGTTTTGATTTAAAATGACTACTAACATGCTCATGTGTTGGGGGATTTGAAAGGTGATTGGATCATGAGGTCTCTAACTTCATCAATAGATTAATCTCTTCATAGATTTTTAATTTGGCAGCATCATTGGGAAACAACAGAAATTTTGGAAAGAGGGCCTAATTGGATGAAGCAGGCCTCTAAGGATGTGGCTTTACAGACATTGTCTTCTTCTTAGACCCTTCCTCTCTGGCTCTCTTGCTCTTTCTCTTCCTCCTGGTGCTATGAGATGAGTAGTTTTGCTCCATGGCCGCATCCACCATGATGTTTTGCCTTGCACAGGCCCAGAAACAATGGCACCAGCTGACCATGGAAAGAAACTTCTGTAACCATAAGCCAATTCCAGTTGACTTTCTCAGATATTTTGTCACAGTGACAAACAGCTGACAACAGAATATGGAACTCAAAATTATTTTCTTTCAGCACATTGAGGTATTTCGTTTTCCTTATACTTTCTTTATGAATGATATCATAGATTAATTCTGTGATGTCTTTCCATCTTGTTAATGTTTCATAATTTTACAGCTAAAAAATTCTTTTAGTCATCTTTGTAGATCTCATAGAAATATTTGTCTTATCTATAAAAACCATGACTGAAAATAGTAATCCAGGCCTTTAAATTTTTATGTTATTTATGCACCAATATTTACATGGAATTATTTCTTATTTACATATATCAAACTTACCTGTAGTATACTTTTATTACCTGAATTCTACCATATGCTACATAGGTATTTTAATGTATTTATTAATCTATTAGTTTCCTTCACAATTTTCTCTTAGAATAATAGATACAGAATGTCTTGTAGATGAATCTCTTAGTACATGCTTTTTTTTTTTTGGATAAATTCTTCCAATTTGGCTACACCAGAGAATTTGCATTTTAAGGCTTTTGGTAGACAGTGTCCAATTGCTCTAAACTTCTATTCCCAATTGCATGCATATTTCTCCACATTTTCTACAACACTGAATTTTTACAAGTGTGCTATATCTGCAGGAGTTTTAATAATTTTAACAGTTTATGGTTTTTTTATTTTTGTTTTTTGAGACAGGGTCTTGTTATATATTTCAGGCTGGTCCTGAACTCATTGTATAGCCCTCCTGCCTCAGCTTCCCACGTGCTAGCATTGCTGGCATGTACCACTGTGCCTGGAAACAGTTTCGATCTCTCACAGGAAAGGAAAATAGCTGCTGGAGAAAATAAATAATATTTTTTCAAAAGTGAAAATGTATATAAGAGCTTGCTTGAGGTCCAATAATAAATTTGCAAATTCCATGATTTTGCCCACTATTTGATTATAATGGAATATTATTGTACAGAATAACACTTGAAGAAATGGGAAATTAAACTGAGGTTAGAAAAATACAAAGTGTATGCTTGTTTTAATAGTATGTATTATAATAGAAATAAAATATTTTCTCAAAGAGATTTGAGAAAGAGAATCTCAGAGATTCCCTCTGCACTTGTATGCTTGTCTCCTTGAAGACAAACCATTAATAATAATTGCTCCAATTCATAGAGCATCAATGCACCAGGTACTTAGTCTGACTTCTTCCTTATGATCCACATGATTGATTATAAACACAAATCCAGTCATTACCTGGATGATTGGAAAACCCTTTGAGTCCATATTTCTCCAAGCATACTATAATTCCAGTTACAGAATAAATTTAAGCATGATTTTAGAAACACTTGTAATAATGAAGTCAAATTGCAATTCCAAGAGAATCACTTTTAAATATGCTTTTCATACAATCACATCACATTCTTGACTCATAAATGGAGTCATAAAGAGTCCCTGAATTTTAAGAATTAATTTCCCTCCTGAAATTTATAAATTTTCCAACATGGAAATTTCATCACATATTTGAATATAGAAGAACACAGATTGAATATGAATGAATATAGAACACATATTGGAATGCAGGGCCATGAATGTCAATGGTTATACTTTATGGTTATAGTCATACCACAGTGCCCCAGTAACATTTGAGGGCTTTATTGTCCTTACAGATCTTTGTGTATCACTGAGCTCATCACACAGAGATTGCCAGCTGGCCATACAGAGGCTAACATTTATTTGTCTTATGTGTTTGCAATGAAGCATTGGGAGACTTGAAGACCTGTTCAACAGGGAAAGAAGAATCCTACACTTGGTGTTGACTCTGACAGTGATTTAAATGAGTTAATGGCACTGATAGTTAACATCTTTGCAAAGATGTGAATATTTATTTATGTAAGATATTGAACATTTTTCAGTAATATTAAAGTTAATATTTTCTTTTCATCTCCACAAAAATGAGCTGAAGAAAGATTTGAAAAATATTTTTTAAAAGTGCACCTTTTTAAAGGACAAATTCTGAGCTAGAATTACTAAATCATAGGCGCTATCTAGTCTGTACACGTACCATATTTTCTTCAAGTAGGAAAATACGTTTCTTCTGGCACTTTATTAGTCATAACTATAGACTATATAATATGCTTCATAAATGCTTTCCAAGTAAGTTTACATATGCCAGAGCTGAGATACTAATTCAAGTTATCTTATCCAGAAGTTTTCTCTCTCTACTCTGTTTCTCTTTAGAAATGTTTAGATAGGAATATTTCATAAGTCATTGTTTAAGTCACATTTCTACCTCAAAATATTTATCGTATAGCACTGCAGAGATTGGGTTAACCGTTCATTTATTGTGACAGGAAACAGATGGCACCCTCTAAAAGGTTATTGGGAGAGTTTAAAAGAACATTGTACGAGAGTGTGGGCAGGGTAAAGAGAAGCCAGCAGGGACGATTATGAACTCAGGGAGCAAGCATAGTGGGTGGAGTGCGGTTACCATCTCTTTCCCAAAGAACAAAAGGGCAAGATGGTGATTTGAAACTTCTGGTCACTACCACAAACCAAGCAAAGCAAACTCTTTTGAATATAGGTCACCTTAAAAGAAATAGTGACTGAATTTAATTTTGCATTAGGCAATGAGATTAGAGATATACCTTCTCTCTCTCTTTTAAAACTGAATTAGAGAAAGATAGTACTGTAGTAAAGGGGCTTTACCAGAGCAGGCTGCACTCCTACCACTTACTCAGATGGAAGCTGCCGGGAATGTATCCTTGCTTGAGTTACCAGCCTAATCGATACCTTGAATTAGAAGACCATAGAAATAAGAGAACGTAAGATGTACCTAGAGTCAGAACCTGAGTGGAAATCTCTAAAAATTCATTCTTACGTGAGAGGAAGGAGAGCCAGCCCTGGAATGAAGGTGTGAGCTTTGCTTCTTTTCATATTTCTCTTCCCAAGCTCTCGTGTTGGAGAAAGGTCAACCTAGAAAGGGAGGAAACAGAATTAAAAATTGAAAGAAATGAAAAATGTTTATTATATATTCTTGGTATCTACTCTGGCTGGACTTATCCACTCTTTCTTTCACAATTATGATTGTGAGTCCCTAAATGTCCAACTTTACTAGGTCTTTACTCTTCATCCTTCCTTATCATTCATGTCACGGCCTTGTCCCTTTTCAGTCTGGGACATTTGCAATGCAACTCTTAAACCCAGCCAAACATCCCCAGTTCTTCACTCATGCCTCAAACTATCCACCTTAAGCCGGTGCCCACAGGCTGCCCTGCCCTACGTCACGTACTTGAGCTTTCTTTGTCCTCCTGGGAACCTCCCGACAGTGTCTCCAGCCTCAGAGCCCGTCATTTTGTGTGCACACCTCTGCCAGAACTGTTTTCTGCAAGCAGAGCTTTCATCAAATCAGTCTCCTAGACTCACTTTCTCTTGCTTCATTTAAAATGCCGAGGCTATCATCTAAGACTCTTTATCAACTAGGGTCCACAATCCTCACGTTTTCATACCAAATAGGCCATTGCCCTACAATATACTCCTAGCCAGAGCAAGTAAACCATTCCCTCCCACATATATCTTAATCATCCCCTTTATGTGCTGTTTTTCCCTCAAAACCTCACATTCCCTCCTTTGTCATTTTCCCTGGCCATGCTTATTACTTCTATCTTTGGCTCTGTGACTGCAGAAGTGTCTGCCTCGAGAAAACAAAATTTCCTCTACTTCTCAGCCCATCTTTTGTTTTCTTTGAGACTCTAATGTTTAGGAGTCATCAAAGTTAACTTCTAAATATTGCTGGAAATCTCATATCATTAATCAAATAAATTGTGAACCAAACTGTAAACAAACTATGTATAACTTCAGATGAATGAAAGAACCCTTAAAATGCTTAACTTATTCATATATTCAACGAACATTTATATAGCATCTTCCACATGCCAGGGACTATGCCAGCAGCCAGAAATAGAAAAAGATATTTTAAAACACTCCACAAGTCAAAAATACTCAGTAGTGTGCAAGGCTTCTCTTAAAAATTTTCTCTTTCTTAAGCCAATGACAGTCATTTTTTGAAGCCTGATTATCATTGGGTCATTTAACTACCAACACTTTATGTCTAGGAAGCATTATTTAGTACAGTAGTTGAAAGAATTTACTCATCTAACAAACAGTTATTGAATACCTGCTAGGTC
>PVJO010032891.1:0-12665 GCA_004026905.1 Hystrix cristata | reverse complement strand
CCTCTTCTCCACCCCTCCCCTCTGTTCCCTCCCTCCCTATTTACAGCAGGTTTATTCATCATTTTCCATATTTTCCCTTTCCCTTTTCTTTCCTTTGTTGCCTTTCTGGTTTTCCCCTTCTTTCTTTCTAGTACTCCTCTCCTTTGTATGTTATCTTCCTTTTATATAATATCTATTACACCTCTTTGTCCTTATTTACAGTTATGATTTCTCATATCAGAGAGACAATTTGATGTGTACTCATGAGTGTCTGATTTATTTCACTTAAAAGTATGTTCTCAAGGAACATCCATTTATATACAAATGACTCTAGTTTATCCTTTTTATGGCAGTGTAGTGCTCCATTGTGTAGAAAAACCACATTTTCTTTAGCAAGTACTTTAAAGATGTGGATTCTTAAAATTGGATGATAACTTTAATGCTGTAAAAGAAGACATTGCAGAGTTGGTTCTGATAGTTCACTGAAAAGTTCTGCTAGAGTGCGCAATAGTAAGAAAAAGCAATTAAGATTGTGATGCATCTGCTGATACCCGAACTACTGTTAGAAATTCTCATAGTGATCTGCCATAGTGCATTGTAAGCCTCTCACAGCCCGACTGGTTGAACAGACATGTTTTTTCATGTTCCCTTGGCTTGTAGTTCTTAAGGACAGTGAAATTCATTTGCTGGTAAATTGAAACAACGCTTTAGTAAGAATCACCATTTATGGTACATTTCAGAAGGTTTTCAATAGTTTGTTTTGTTTTCTGTTAAATGATTAACATTTTGCAAACATTCACGTTAAGACATATGGGGAAACATAATTGATCAAGAAAGGGCAGAATTTTAAAAATATAGATGTGGAACAATGCAGTAGGAAATGGGTCAGGTGTCTGAGGGAAGACAGGACAGGATGATGTCACAGAAACTTTTGTGAGAAAGCACACATCTGTTGACATAATGAGACTTACCCACAAGTTTGTAGACTGCTTTCTCCCCCCCACCCCTTAAAAAGCAACACCACCAAGACTCCCTTATAATAACAATAGATTACAGATGGAAGATCAGTGAAACACAGATTCTGTCTGAAGAGGAACAATTAGAAACTACAAAGTCAAGAGAGAAAGAAAAGGACAATAGAGGAATTTAAAAATTTTGGCACTGATAGCTAAAGAAAACTTTAAAACAATTTTTTTTACTAGATTAACATTAAAGGTCACGGTAAATGTGTGTGTGTGTATGTGTGTGTGTGTGTGTGTGTGTGTGTGTGTGTGTATTTCAGTTCCTGTTATTCAAATTGTTTGAACTTTTAATGAAAAAATGGAAAGTATGATGAAAGATAACTTGAGTGGATTAAAATCTTCCAGAAGTGTTTGAATTGTCAAGCCAGTTACCTAGTTGGATGAACCCATTGATAAGCTCATAACCTAACGGGGTATTAGGAGGCAGGCCTATGTGGAGGACAAGGCCATTGAGGGATGACCTGGGAGACTACATCTGGGTCTGGCCCTTTCCTCTCAGACTCTTCCCTCACTTTCTGCTTTCCAGACCCCATAATTTGAGCAGCTTTCTTTTGCCACGCCTTCTGCCAGGATGTTTCTTCTTTGGAGAGAGCCAACCATAGACTGACACCTCCGAATCCATGAGCCAAAATAAATGTCCCCCTCTTTAAGTTTCAGGAATCAGATATTTTGTCCTGGCAACTGGAAAACTGACAAATAGAGATAGCATAATTTATTTTATATGTATTATTTTATATTTAGTTATTCTCAATTGGCATAAAATAACACTTTATATTAATAAAAGCAATATATTTGGTGATTATTACATATAGATAAATAAACTGTCACAAGAAACACAAGGGAAAGAATAGAAAAACTCTTTTAGAAGATAACTGCATTGCATCCTTAGTGTGAACTGCACATAAAACTTCACTTCCACATACAGTAACACCTCAGTTCATGAGTGCTTCTGTTCACTAACAAATTGGTTTGGAAACAGAAGCATTCGGCAAAATTTTGCTTCCATTCACAAATTCCATATCTGGTGACAAACTGGATTACAGCATTCTTCCCCACTTGAATAGGTACATGCCCATCTTCCCCAGAATCATGGAACCAATTAAACTCCTGAACCGAGGTACCACTGGATTACAGTACGGAAAGTGGGAAGAAAAGAGTAAGAAGCCTGACAGACACTCTCTCAGCCACGTGATAATGGGTAACAGATGATTCAGGTTGCAAATGTTTCTTATATTATGACATGATGAAATAGCACAACGTGATGAATGTTGCGCAACAGAGCTTCTCCTGGGAAATAGTTGGCTGCCATCTTCTGGCCTGTTCTTCATATTGTGTGGGCAACAATCTTCAGGTGGCTCTTCCACTTCCACACCCAGCACCACAGCAACTTAGTTCAGCTGGATGTTCCTGCTCAAGCTGACCATATTAGTCAATCACACACCCTCAAACCCATAACCTCAGCCATGAGGTTGTGGGTTTGAGGGTGTGTGATGAAAAGGGAAAACTATCAGGAAATTTTTGATAAAGGGACATTCTCTAACATTCCTTAAGCAGCCATGTTCAAAACTGTCAAGGTCATTAAAAGCAAGGAAATTTAGAAGCATTTCAGAGCCAACAAGAGCCTAAGGAGATTTTAGGAGTAAAAGTAAGAATGATTTCCTAGAAGGGTCCTGAATCAGAGAGAGGGAATGATATACAAACTAGGAAATCCGAATACGTTTGGATATTAGTCAATGATAAGACAGTAATTTAATTCAGTACTTGTGACTAATGTACTGTATTAATTAATGTAGTAATGGACCAATAATAGATGTTAATAATACGCTAAACTATATTTCATTATGTATATCTTATCCATCCTATCATTTCAACATTCTACAAATAGGTTCTAAAATTGAAAAAAAAAGTTTATTCAAAGAAATAAAAGAAAATTTTTCCTACTTTTAAGGAAACAATATTACAACAAATTAACTGGTAAAACTAGGATTCTTGAGGCTAATAGGAAGAGGAAAGAGAATGCTGGGAAAATTCATAGTAATAAAGCATGATCCTAGGTTCTCCAGAGGATGTATTTTGAGGTCTTTGGATACTTTGTCTCCTGCAAGTTTTACAACTGACCAAAGACTTGGACTCGGGAGAGATAATGTGACAACCCAGTAAAGTCTATTCTTCAGAATAGAGGTATCCTGTTATGACCCATCGGGAGAAATTTAGGAAGACTTGTGGAGCTGCAAGCAATTTATATTTGGGAGATAACTGCGTTATTTATTAAAGTATTGTAGGAATTTGCCCTTTGGTTTAAGATTCTGGTAATGAGTGGTCAGTTTGATTCATGATAGGATTATAAGAATAAAGCGATTTGTGCTTCACCTATTGCTGTCTCACCTAACACAGATAAATTTTGTTGATCATAATTTTGGCTGTGTAGGAATCTGAGATTTGAAGAGTTTTTAATGTGGCTCATGTGCTCCAGAGTTGTTTTAGAGTCGTTAGTATGTGAGACCTGACTGGGGTCCAGTAATCATATTAGATCATGGTGCTACTTTACAGATACCACTTAGAAAACATCTGCTTCCATTTTCAAAATATTTTAGTTTTAATTATAGGTACTGGCAGTCATTTATGGCTTTAAACCATGTTTGTTTCATTAACATATGATGTCTAGATTGGAAATTATGTGTTTTCTTAATGATATTTTATTTAAAAAAAGAGCACATATCATTACAAATGTAGTTATAGCTAATTCAAATATTGAAGCTATCTTATGTGATATTTTACTGTTATTATTATATTAAAAATAAAATTTAAAATGCAAGATTTCACCAGGATTTACAATGAATTAAACTGTTAAATTTATACTCAAATGTTAAATAAAATAATCATGTTAAAAATTCAGTAGGTGTGTTTAAAAGCAAATTAGTTACTTCAGAAGACTTTTAAGCTGTAATTAAGATCAGCATAAAATATCAAAACCGAGAAGAAGCCAGGAACATAAGAGCAAGAGAGGTCTACAGGAGATAGTGAAAAATCTAATATATGTGTGATTGAAAAATTCTAGCAGAAATTGAGAAATTCTAGAATTAGAAAAGCAAATCTCGTAGAAGTAATGCCAGTATTTCTAACACTACTGAATGAGATCACCCCAGAAGCAGAACAATCCTTTGAAATCTTAGAGATGATAAATAAAAAAGGAAATCACATCTAGAAATATCATACTACATCAATTAAAGATTTAAAATATTGATTAGGAGAAAATTGCAAATGCCTGGTACACAGAAATACTATGTTTAAAAGTCAACACTTAAAAGGTAATTTTCTAAAAGAAACAGTGGAGGGCAGGTGGCAGTGAAAATGTTCCTTCAGAGGTTGGAAAAGTATCTTCACATCTGTAAACCTAAATTTAATGATAATATTTCTCAAAGGTGATACTTAGGTAAAGACATATTCAGATAAAAAATAAGCCAATGTGTCCTGCTTAAACCTGCAGTAAAAGTAACAATAATGTATTTTTTTCAGGAAGAAAGTAAACGACTCAAAATGGTAACAAGGAAATGTTAGACTTATGAGTAGATAAGGGGCAAAAGCACACCAAAACCCTAAATGAATGTTGACAGAAAATAAACAAAAAAAATTATTTTCTTGTCAGATTCAAAATACATGTTATGTTCTGAGTTTCTATAGGACATGACGTATGCTTGAATTATAATCTCTTAACATTTGCTCAGAAATAGCATGCATATTAAGCTACACGTGCTAAAATGCGAGGCTGCAGGCAACAAGCTAAGAAATGTCTGTGTTAAGAGCAGGGCTGAGAATGATACAACCTGGAAGGAGAAAGTATCCTTTGGAACTTGGTAGGATGGAGAACAGTAGAGAGAAGTAGTGGAAATTAAGGATTCAGCAGGAAGAAAAGTTAATTGTAAAATGACAACACAAGCTGTCCCACTCCGCTCCAAGAGGGACAATCACCTAAAGACATTGCGCCTTATCACACAGAAAAGGCACCTAGAACTGAAAGCTATCGGGTACCAGCAAAGCCTTCAACTCCTTCCCACATACGCCATTTATTTCTGGTCCAGGAAAAAACAAAACAATGATAAATGAGTAGAAAGGCAGCCATGCAATTTAAAAATATATAAACCAAAACATTATGAACATTAGTACATTAACAGATAAAAACTCTACTGAAAAGGTTTACACAAAGGAAAAAAAAAACAAACAGCTCCTCAACAGGCTTTAAAACAAATATTGTATGAATACACTTAAATAAATAATATTTGAATTGTTTACTATATATCCAAATCCAATGAAGCCTCATTTATGATACTAATTGTAAGTTATAAGGGGACACAATACCTGACATTAATCAGCGGGTACTGCATTAATTTTTAAAAATTTCTCCACTGCTCCACTGCTGTATATAAACATATGAAATGAGATAGAAAGGTTTCTACCTCTGACTCTGTAAGTGTTGATTTTTATTCATGCATCTTTAATCTATCAGATCTGTTAGTTTGGAGGACTGCATTGGACTGCATTTTTTTTTTTTTCCCCGAGAGAGGGTTTCACTGTGTAGTCCAGGATGGCCTTGAACTCACCATGTAGCACAGGATGGTTTTAAATTAGCGGTGATCTTTCTGCCTCAGCCTCCCAAATGCTAGGATTACAGGTGTGCACCTCCACGCCCAGTTTAGGACTGTTTAAGAAGTGATTCTACCAAAGAACACAATGATAAAGCACTGAACCTGGAGTTAAGGCAATCACCTGCAGATTTTACTGTATGGATACACTGACCAAAAGCAAGGAAGGGAATTATTTTATTGGCAATTGTGACTGATTTAATTAATATGAAGATTTTATTTTACTTCTATACATTTGGTATAAGAAGATCTATGTATAGGGCGTCTGTTACTACTTCCCCAACGTAAGAGTGGATAGAATCACTGAAGCAGCAGATGACTTAGAGGTGAAAGTTTTGTTCACACAAAATCTCACATCACCTTTATCCTTTGGTGGAGAACTCCCAGTTGTATTTTGCCATCTGGTGAATTTTGCCAGAGACTCGAAGAGCAACAAGCTCATGCCCTACAGGCCTTCCCCTAACAACAGCCCTTCAGCAGGTCTGACTCCCACCTCTGGGCCGCCGCCCCTCAGGACTCCACAGACGACGTGGCTAGCCGGTTGGCTGTTCAGAGGCATCAGTCCTGGAATGCTGGCGCCCCTCTTCCAAGCACGTAGCTTCTGATAATCCTCACTTTTTTTTTTTTTTTTTTTTTGCTTTTTTCGCTGTACTACTCTCAGGTTTGGAAATTGCCTCCTGAAATGACTATCTTTTGTTATGCAACATGATTGGTGCCTGGACTGGGTAGAGGCAAGAATCTCCTACCTTTTCCTCTGCTCAGTGTTCAGTGACGCTGTGAAACGGTCCTTCACTCCTTTCCAAGACTCATCGAGTCTCACACCTGGTCCCAGCTTTCCCGGGCTCAAGCCCAGACTTCAGCTGGGCCAGACAGTGGCAGAAGCACACTGTGCTGATGGTGAGAGAGAGCTGGGCAGGGACTAGAGGACCAGGGTTCAGAATACAGGGATCTAAAAGCCAGGCACAAGCAAGGAAGGGGGAAGAGAGGGAATGTGTGAGGAGAGGCACCAAGCCACCCGCATGTGCTTTATTGTTCCGCCTGACTCCACACGAAAAGCACAAATTCAAAGATAAAATTTCAAGGTGGCAGCCAGAGAGAATTAAAATCCCAGCAGGGTTTTGTGTGATTCACTGGTTGCATGTGTCTATGCTGCCAGCTCTGTACAGTGCCAAAGTAAGCGGAAACTTTACAATTATTCAGCAAAGAATGAAAAATGCACATTTTCAAGGCCTGTGGAATATGATGAGGTCTGATTACATTTTATTGCTTTTACAAATTAAGTGCCAATCTTATACTTGGTAAATCCTTCCTTAGAAATGAATTATTTCTTCAAATAATCTGATTCAATTGCAAAATTGTCAGTTAAATTGACATTTTTGTTTTCTTGAAATTTTAGAAAAACTGTGATATGTCTATGTAACAATGGTTTTCTCATAGATTTTGATAAATCTATCAAACCTTAGTGTGGTCTGGAAACAGTTTATTCCATCTAGATAATAATAAATAAGTATTAAATGTGATTTCATACAACTTTTATTTTCTCCTTTCTATTTGCTGAACACATACAAAGTTTTTGTCACATACTCAAGACAGTAACTTTTTTTTCCATGATCACAGAATTCTTTTAAAAAGTGTATCACTGACTTGCAGATATGTGAAGTAGGTGGTTTGCTTGGCTTCTCATCCATTTCTTTTTGGAATCCCTGGAAGGAATGAAGCCAGAGGACCCTACTTAATTTCTTTATATGGTTTCAAGTGATCAATCCTACAAACAGAAAAAGACAGTTTAAATAAAGAGACCTTGCTATGAAACACTTTAAGTAGGACATCCTGAATTTAGTACTCATCTTGTAAAACAAACATAACATCTATGAATTCATGTGGTATGGTTTTCTTTTTTTTTTTTTATTTTATTTTAAACCAAGAACATGTATTGGTACATTCTACATACAACGGTCACATTCATTACATTTATTCTGTACCTATACATGATGTATCTTGGTTCTCCCCCCCCTCCCCCGCCCCTCCCATATGCTCCCTCCCTCCCTATTTACAGCAGGTTCATTCATCATTTTCCATATTTTCCCATTCCCCTCTTTCCCCTGTTGCCTTTCTGCTTTTCCCCTTCTTTCCTTCTAGTACTTCTCTCCTTTTCTTTAGAATAACAAATGAACTATATGAAGCCCAGAGGCTGAAGTAGATGTATTTCATGACCTTTATGCTCTGAGATCAGTGAGGTTACCTAGGCCACCTCTTAGAACCTCCGCGCATTCATTGATCAGGGCCGACGACCACATGTCGGATACGTAAAGCAATGTTTAGAGATGTTGAGAAACATGTCTTTCGAATGTGAATCCTTATGGATTAAGTCATTAGAATTATTAATAATGCTTAATAATTGGAAAATATTTGATTTATTTGAGTGCAATTTGACATTGCAGTCATTTGGATTGGTACAAGAATAATTGAGATTAAATTCAAACATAAAATGCATTTCCCAGTCTCGTATATCTCTAAAGTACTTGCCCTTTGCAATTCCTGAATTTCAAAGCTGTGCTCTTTAAGATCAAGCCATTTATCTGGAAAAAGAGGGAAGAAAAATTATTGATGTTGATGTATACAATTATACGCACTTAAAATGCTGTAAAAGCTGTCAACTTCTTGGTTCATCAACCCTAACAGCAACCCATAGAAATGTTCTTATTTTGTGCGTCATCTTTAATTGGAAAAGCAGGGAAGCATGATGCGTGCGGATCCCATGGCATCTGTCACTCACGTGAGGGACGTCAGGGTTTTTCTATGTAGCGTCTTTTCTAGATTGAAGTTTTGCCATAAATGTTGATCTGTAATAAGTAAATTCATGAGGCTTATAATTGGCACAGTACATACAACTGGAATATAGAATATGATAGCACCCTCTAACATTGATTTCACTTAATCTTTAACCTAACATATTGCGGGTTTTATAGTGGCAGTTCTCACGTTGAGACTCCATCTGTTAATGGCAGGAAACAGCGTTGCTTCACTGCAGGCAGCTGCCAAAAAGTGTAAATGACCTGTTATGCAGCTAAGTGTAGAGTTCAACTACACTCCAAGATGTTCTTTTTGTACTTTCTATTTACAGAGGAATAACTATTGAATACAAGTTAAGAATCCCTGAGGATTAGTTACTCTTTAAGACATCGTAGAGCAATAATAAATTATATTTATTACTGGTGATGTATAAAAATTCCTGTAGCGTCTCTCAGAGAAGTAGTTAGACATTCTGACAGAACGATTAAATGTATTAGTTCGTATCAGTGAGGGAAATTAAAGTTGCCAAATGCTTTCTCAAGCCTCACCAATCAATGAATCCTTTCAGTTACACTATCTTGATTATATTCATTATGGGGCAGCACATAATCCCTCCAGGCATGCCAATGTGGAATAGACTAATGTCTATATTCAAAAGTGATTTATTTCTTGGAAGGTTTTTGAAAAAGGCTAAAAGACACTTGCCTGTGTAGTGTACAGTGCTCCTTGATAAAGTTGTTTTCCAAGTCAGACTAATAAGTATTTGGCACCTACTATGTGACAGGAAATATTCTGAATCCATAAAATGCACCATAAAATATTTTGTGTCTGCAAAAAACCCCACAAAGTTGTTGAGAAAGATATATACACAGAACTAGAAAACAGTCCACTTAACAAAGAAAAGGCCAGAGAGGGAGACAAAGAGAGAGAAGTAATATGGCTATTTGGGGCAGTAAAAGAGCTCAGGATTTTTAGCTAAATTAGCTTAAATGAAAACAAATTTCAACTCATTTTTGTTCTTGTTGAATGACATGGAGAAATTTCTATAATCATACAATAATATTTTTTCAGCTATAAGTTGGCGCTGGCTATACTTACCGAATACATTTATTGAAAGGATTAACAAGTCATGCTAATGTAAAAATTTCACAGAAGAAAAAAATTAATGAGCTCTTTAAAGTCAGAGAAAGTTTCACAAAAAGTATTATATCTAACTCCACTGTTGAATACTAGGTATACTTTAATGGTTGAAGAGAGACAGAGCCGTACAAAACATGTACCGAGTACTGGAGAAGAATCCTGTCATTTGAAAGTGGGAAACACCCTCCTGTCTAAGTACTGAAGGGGACCAAGTCTGGTAGCATAAAACAAGACAATGAGAAGACAAGCAGAAAAAAAAAAAAAGTTAAATATTTGTTCTTTGGTCACAGTCATCTTTTTTCATTATGAGTTAAGGAAATCAGATTGTGGGCCATGTATTGATTCTATAAATAAAATAATTCATCCGTGTTAAATTACTTGATATTACACTCAATAAGACATAGAGCAGACTAGTTCTTCACAGAGGAGATTGAGGTTTGCAAATGGTTTAGTATCAGTGTATGCAGTGGCACAGTGAGACATTAAGTTTATCTTTCCACTGCAGTACTATCCTGCAGGTGTTATTTTGACATGGAAATGGGTTTCAGCATTGCAGGAGAGGCTGGGCACAGACTGAAGCACTGGTTTCGAATTGAGCCAGTGAATAAAGGAGAAGCATATACAGCATCCACCTGATTACATTTCCTGTACTTTACAATGATCTCTTGAAAACCAAATTTGTTAGTAGAAAGTATACCTGTAATACAAGCATGATTTGAAATTAGTTGCACCCAGTGTAAAAATGGACACACACACACAAAAAGAAAATATAACAGAAATAAAGACCGAAATTGAATTAGTACCTCAAATGTTGCTTGTGCTTACTTAAATGTAGAATAAATGAAGTCTTGATCAGTTTTGAATTTTACAAGAAAATTAAGTTGTTACCAATACTATTAAAACTCTCAGTGTTGATTGAGATAGAGGAAAAGAAAGACAGCTAATGTGGTGTGAGTATATTGTTCAGGAGCCAGCGAAGCATACTGATTCTGTCGTTTCTCTGTGGCGACAGGCTTCCTTGAGAGCATCGATACTATTTTTCAAATAGGGAGTAATACAAAATAGTGAAGAAAGCCTCAAACTTTGAAATTCTTCTATTGCTTGCCAAAAAAAGAAACAAAATTGAGATTTCACAATAAAAGGTAGATAATTAGCTCAAATTATCACACACACACACACGCACACACACGTGTATAGTGAAACCAGAATAACAAGGCAAATATTTAATTGCGCACTGTTGAATTTGAATTTTTTAACTTTAGTCCTTAAATGTCATTGTTAAAATAATATAAATTAGGACAAGAAGATACACAGTCTAAAATTGCAGCATTAATTCCCCAAAATAATTTTCTACAGTGTCTGCCTTATATTGACTGATACTACATAGCATGAATCTTATAGGAAACAAACTTGAAATGTGTATTGAAAACATATTCATTTTTGAAATTTAAAATAGATGGACACATAAAAATAATTAGTATAATAAATGTTAAAGAATTGCATTAAATCTGTACAACAATTTTGGGAGTATGGCCATTTTCACTATATTTGTTCTTCCTACCCAAGAACAGGGATAGCTTTCCATTTTCTGATATATTCTTCAATCTCCTTTTTCAAAGTACTCTAGTTTTCATTGTATAGATCTTTTACTTCCTTTGTTAGATTGATTCCTAGGTACTTCATTTTTTTGGATGCTCTTGTCAAAGATGTTGTTTCCCTAATTTCTCTCTCACTGAGACTGTTACTTGTGTATAGGAATGTATTCATTTCTGAGCATTGCTTTGTACCCCACTATACTGCTGAATTTGGTTATTAAATCTAGAAGTCTTTTGGTGGAGTTTTTGGGGTCTTCTATAAAGAGTATCATATCATCTCCAAATAGTGATAATTTAAGTTCTTCTTTTCCTATCCTTATTCTTTTTATTTCTTTCTCTTGTCTAATTGCTCTGGCTAATGTTTCCAGAACTCTATGAATAAGAGTGGTGAGAGTGGACATCCTTGTCTTGTTCTGGATTTTAGAGGGAAAGCTTTTAGTTTTTGATTTAGTATGATGTTGGCTGGTGGTTTGTCATAGATGGCTTTTATCAGATTGGAATAAAGACCATCTATTCCAATATTCTGTAGGGATTTTATCATGACTGGGTGTTGGACCTTGCCAAATGCTTTTTCTGTGTCTATTGAGATGATCATATGTATTCTGTCCTTGCCTCTGTTAATTTGGTGGATTGCATTTATTGATTTGCCTATGTTGAACCATCCCTGCATCTCTGAACCAATCCTACTTGGTCATCGTGTATAATCCTCTTGATAATTTGTTGCATTCTGTGTGCCAGTATCTTATTGAGGATTTCTTCATCTATTCATTAATGAGATTGCCATATAGTTCTCTTTTTTCATGGGATCCTTAAAATACCAATAACATACCTCACAGAATTAGAAAAAAAAATCCTAAATTTCGTTTGGAACCAAAAGAAACCTAGAATAGCAGAAGCAATTCTGTGCAACACAAGCAAAGTGGGCCATCACAATCCCTGACCTGAAATTATATTACACAGCTACTATAATAAACACAGCGTGGTTCTGGGCAAAAAAAAAAAAAAATACCCCAGAACCAATGGAACAGATTAGAAGATGAAGAAAAAGGTCCAAACATTCTCAGTCACCTTATCTTTGACCAAGGGCCAAAAAAGTCACTGGATGAAAGATAGCCTCTTTAATAAATGGTGCTGGGAAAACTGGCTCTTCACATGCTGAAGATTAAAACTAGACCCTCATCTTTCCTCATGCACTAAGCTAAAATCAAAGTGGATCAAAGATCTAAATATTAAAACAGAAACACTAAGTCTGCTGGAAGATAGAATAGGTAGAACTCTTGAACACATAGGTGCAGGTTAAGACTTTATGAACAAATCCCCAATTGCCCAGGAAATATCACAAAGAATCAGCAAGTGGGATCTAATCTTATTAAAAAGCTTTTGCACAGGAAAAGAAACTACTGACAGAGTGAAAAGACAGAATGGGAAAAAAATTTTGCCAGCTATTCCTCTGACAAAGGATTAACATCTTGAATATATGAAGAACTCAAAAAAAA